>JAJOOF010000904.1:0-46611 GCA_029582545.1 Solanum lignicaule
GCCCCCCCCCCCCCCCCCCCCCGCCCCCCAAGATTAGACGTATAATTAGAAATTAGTATCTTGACGTTTGAATAAATTTCTAACAGTCGCTCTTTCTCCCTTACCTTTTCAAGTATATATTTATTTCTCCTACAAAATTTTTGGGGTATTAATCTCAAAATAATTATTAGGATTACTCAAAAATTGTTTCTCCATTTGATTATAAAAAAAACAACATTTTAAGGAACGTCAACGTATCAGGTTATCGTGATCAGAGTTTGTTTAGCTTTACTAACTAATTTTAGATTTTGAGTACTCTTTCTCATCTGGTTCTATTTTAAAATTGACTTTGCTTGATTACATAATTTTTTTTTCTGGTATCAACTTATCTACACATATTTGAATACACAATTATGAGTCACTTAGATATCTATTGATTTTTAAAACTGTAAGATATCGTAATGCAAATTTTTATTGCAGATTGATCAAGAAAAATATGTTAACATGCACAAGGCTCACGGCCTTAATTAAAATTGACATTTACGTAGATTGGACTGCAAATGTTTTTAAAAATTTGTCTACTCTTTATCTTAAAAATATCCGCCCATGATTTCAACCAAATTTCTCATGGCTCTGTTTGCCTTTTATATTTCCTATTGATTTTTTTGTTGTATTGAGAATGTCTAAAGTTTTCAAATTTATGGAAGATTGAAACAATTTTTTTTATCTGAGAGCTACTTTATGAAATCATTGTTTGCCCTTTTTCTAGTTCATGTATTCTTTAGTTTTTATCCAAAATTCTATGTCCTTTTGTTATTTGAAATTGGCTTTGCAAACTATATTTGCACTTTCGGCGTCAGAAGATATATTTAATTCTAAACTCTTTCTTAGTTAATTACAACTATAGGGAATTATCTTTTATATATATGGCTATGCATAAAGCAGTGATAATGACTCATATTACAGATAAAAATAGATTACATTGAAAGTTAATTTGTCGACACGGGCCATTACCATCTAGTAGATAAGGAACATCAGAAACAAGAGGAGTTGGAAATGCCGCTGAAATTTTGTAACCTTTTTCTCCTCACGTGAAGATGTGTACATACCTTTGCTGCCTGTAGGTTATAAGCTTTTGGTTCTAATAAGTGACTTATTCTATCCTTTTTTTTTGGGAAAATACATAAGTACTCCCAATCTATGCCCGAAATCTCAGAGACACACTTATACTATACTAAGGTCCTATTACCCTCCCTCCCCCCGAATTTATTTTATAAATAATTTTCTACCCCTTTTCGGCCTACGTGACACTATCTTCTGGGCCCAACACATGTTGACAATTTTTTCAAGCTCTCTGGTTAATAGTGCCACGTAGGCCGAAAAGGGGTAGAAAATTATTTATAAAATAAGTTCAGGGGATAATGGAACCTTAGTATAGTATAAGTGTCTCTGAGACTTCGGGCATAGGTTGGGGGTACTTATGCATTTTCCTTTTTTTTTTTTAAATTCAATTTTCTTATAACCTCAAACTCACTCAACTATGAGTATTTTACCTACAAAGTCATCGAATCTATTTAATTGATTTTCATTTAAATTTATTGACATGATTTTTTTTTTAAATTGTAGAAAATAAAAAGAATATTCATTGAGATCATTTAATAGTTTGACTCGCTAAAAATATAATATTGACCATTTTTATTTTATCCATTTCCCTCTTAAAAATATAATAAAAAGACGGTGACTAGTCTTCTAATGATTCAATTTCACAAAAACAACATGGTTACACATTGCTTGGCGAAACATAGTCCTTAGCGATTTTTTTTTGGGCTCATAGGGCCTAAGATTTTTTTCATATTCAAAACTTGAATGAAATACTTTTGATTAAAAAGAACAGCCCTGTCCGTTGTACCACATCATTGATGGTTAGTCCTTAGCATTCAATTTCGATGTTGATAATTATTTTTTGATTCAAGATCTTTTTCTTAATCCTCAATATTTTTCCTTACCCACTAAGATTCTTCACCAATATTACTATTATTTTTACCAAAAATGAAATCGCATGCAATTTTCTGAATCTTCAATTAATTGCTTAATCAAATGTTTAGCTTTCCTTTTACGTGATCAATCAAATCTTGCAAGACTATAATAACTGCAAATCTTGCTTGAACTCATATTATCATTTAATTTTGGCTTAAGTCATCTGCGACCCTTAAAGTTGTCCGCATAATTCACTTAGACAGCTCAACTAATGCTAGTATCTATTGAACACTTTTATCTATTTAAACTTTGTTTCTATTAGACATTTTTTGGTAATCAGCAAAAAAGGCTTAAGTCATCTCTGGCCCTTTAAAGTTATCCGCATAATTCACTCAGACACCTCAACTAGGACTTGTACCTATCGAACACCTTTACCGTCCGGAATTTGAACCACTTAGATACTTTATGCTGATGTGGCACAAAAAATGTAATTCACACTTTGGTAGGCGCGTGAAATCAAATATTTCAATATTTTCTCTTTTCCTTTTCAGTTTTTTTTTTTTAAAAAGAAACTTTAACAACCTTTTTCTCTTTCAATACCACACCATCTGTTACAAGTCTGCAATTATATCTTCACAACACTTCACCACCAATTTTTTTAAAACAAATTTCCTTCATTTTCTTTTTTCTTTTTTAATCTTTTTATCATTGTATTTTAATTTTGTAGTAGAACTACTTTCGTCATTTTTTTGCCAAAAACAATTAAGATAATCATTCACATTTCTTTGCCGGAAAAAATGAAGATTATAATCTACGTCTTCTTTGTCAGAAAATAATGGAGAGCACCATCCACATCTTCTTCACCTTCCCCACACACACCTCCCCCCACCCATGCCCTTGCTCCCCCACAAATTAAAGCAGAAATAAAAAAATTCAAAATCAAAATCAACAAAGGAAGAACAGATCGTTTAAAAAAATTCTATCAAATTTAATGGAAATAAGAAAGAATGACGGTCAATAGTCATGGTTATGAATTTTTCCCTAACACTTCAAAAGCTCCAATAAATAATAATGGTGGACAATAGTGTCACACCTTGAGCCTACACCCTGGGCGAGACTGACACTCGAGAACCATTGCTGGCCCCAAGCGAACCCTTGGCCTGACGTACTTACTCAACGGAAGACTTAGACATAAGAAAGAGAATCCAAATACAAGATAACTCAACATATCTCAAACTGGACTCATAATGTTTTAAAAATAAACATTTAACTTAGCCAAAATGGCAACTCAAAACTGAACATAAGCCAATAACAAAATGATGACGAATGAACTAACATTTGACTAACTATCTATGAAGCCTCTAAAACAACTGAGATGGATGTTGGGACAAACCCCACAACATCCTAAAGAACTAATAATAAACTAAAAGCAATAAAAGGGATCCTCTGGAATGCAAAGAGGCTCACCAACAAACTCTGAGATGCTCACTAGATCAATAATGCGCTGGATGATGATCCTAGTAACCTGCGTCTGCATCATAAGACGATGCAGGCGAACTGGCATCAGTAGATTGAATGTACGAGTATGCGAGTTGGAATGCTAAACACAACTTAAGCTTGAAAAGAATCTGAAAGGAACAAAGGAACTTACCTGGCTCAACTCAACTCAACATAATTGAACTCATTTCAATATAAAACAGTTTAAAAATAAGTGCAATATAAAGAAAGACTGTTTAAAACATGATGTCAACTTTGTGTGTATGCAAAGATACATATAACTATTAGATGCATGTAAAAATACAAATAAGCTGATGTATATAAAAATACAAAATATTGCTGTGGGAGTTTCTCTAACCGACAACCGTCACTTATGAGCTATAGTGATGATACATCACTTTACCTCACGTTGGGGGTATAGGACTTAACTCACTAAGTGGATCCACTAGTCTATGCTAAAAGCATTAAAGGGTTCATCTAAAAAATATGACCCTTTTCTACCCATGATGACTAGATGGTTTATGGAGACGTGAGTTATCTGAACTCAAGCTCGTCCCCATATCGGTGCTCAATACTACTCCCAAAATATGATACTAGCTCTTTATGTTTAAAAACATACTTCTTTCTGTGATTTGAGATAATTGCTCAAAAACTTAGCTCAAAGGCTATCTTGGAAATCAAAGTTTCTCCTCTTGCTTTATTGTGAAAGCATTTACTCTTTAACTAAAAACAAGCCCAAGGGCTCTTTACTGAAAAAACTAGCTCAAAGGCTCTTTATTGAAAAACTAGCTCAAAGGCTCTTTACTGAAAAACCAACTCAAAGGCTCTTTTGAAAATCTCAGTTTTCGTTCTTATTTAAATGTGAAAACATTTTAAACTCTTTTGGGAATAATAGTCTCCATATACTTTTGAAGAAATGAACTTCAACTTTACTCTTTACTCAACTCAAACTCAAGTCTTAAAACAAAGTAAAAACATTTGTAAAAAACTTTTGGAAAACTTTATGCACTTCTCTTGACTTGACTCTTGATGACTTCTCTTGACTTGACTCTTAACTTCTCTTGACTTTGATCTTAACCGCTCTTGACTTGACTCTTAACTGGTCCTTGAATTGAATTATGGATTCAATGATTGTGATTTATGATTGGAAAGATCTCATGATGTTTAGGAATGATTTTAGATTAGCTAAAATGAGAAAAGACCGAAAAATCAATATTTGAGGGTGGGTCCCGATGTGGAGGGGTATTTAATTTTTGGTTTCGAAAATGAATTTTGAGGCAGAACGGTCCATGAAGTGAAATGAATTTTCCCAGTGGGGACTAGCTCCACGACGCGCCACCACTATCAGATTTCGTCCGACGAAATTTCTTCTTCGTTTTTCAGCTCTAAACCCTCTAAACTCCATAGGTTCTTTCCCCAAACATTTAGAATCGATTATATGTTCAAAGTACATCAGTTTCTACTCGAAAACACGACTAAAAATGTCAATCAATCTCAAGAAACTCCAATCAACACAACCCACAAGAATTCAAACGAAATTTATCAAGAACTCAAGGATTTACTTTCAAATCTAATAACTTCGCTGAAATTTAATCATGATTGGCGCATGGGTGAACTAACCCAACGCTATGTGATCTCACATACCTTGTAGGGATCACCCCCGACGAAATCCACAAGCTAAACTCGACGATTTCCTTGCTTCTCCTTCTCTTTTCTCCTCTTCTTTCCTCTTCTCTAAAACCCTAACTCTTTTCCAAAAGCGTAAAATTGGCCAAATTCAGTTTAGACCCTTAATTAATTCACTAAATTTTTTTTTAATTAATTGGATAAGGAAAAGACTGAAATACCCTTCAAAAATCCGGATTGGACATTTCCTTATTTGAACAGCCCAACTTCCAATGGGCGTACCTCATTCATACAAACTTGGAATCGCGCAAACTTGGAGGCGTTGGAAAGATCATTCCAAGAGATTTCCTACCATATCTGGAAGTGCTCCTAACTCATCTTGAGCTAGAAGTTATGGCCGTTTGAAGTTGACCAAAAACTCACTTTTTCCGAACTTAACAAAATTTCCAGATTTTCATTCTTTCCAAAAATGACTATTTCCAATTATTGACTTCTTCCTATTTATTTCAAATTGCGAGATGTTACAAATAGCCAGTGTTAGGAAACGAGAAGATATAGGAAAAGGTTTGGGGTGGGGATAATTTTTTTTCCCTTTAGTTGAAAGTATTTTCTTTTTAGATTTTGTTTTGTTTCTATTCAACATTAAAATTTATAATTATTTTAAATTAAAATGACACGTGGCTTTATTTGATTTGCTAGTTTACCAGGTCATGTGCATGTGTATTACAGACATCTTTTCTTTTGACGAAGTGTCTGAAAAATGTTCAATAGATATTTATTTCTTAAAATTAGAGTGTCTAATATGAAACAAGGTCTGTTGAAGTGTCTAAATGAAATATGCTGACAACTTTAAGGGGCCGTGGATGACTTAAATGTAAAGTGTGTGTGATACACTCTCGATGAAATGACAAGATGCTTAATGAAAAGATGACATGTGGCAAGTGGGCTCCAAAATTATAGAAAATGATTTTTAAATTTTAAAAATAAAATTTATTTCAAATACATTTTCAATCTATATTTCTTATATATAAAAATATTGAAAATAATAACACATACTACTCAACCCACGCTACCCCGCCCCCTTTCTTCTTCATCTTCTTCCATAGAACATTTCATTTCCTAAACCACAAAAAATCAATATCTTATCAAATTATTTACCGATTCAATTTTTTTTATTATAAAAAATTCATATCTAATACATGAGAGAAAGATATATAGAGAGAGACACGTACAAGAGTGATGAAGAAGCGGAGTTTGTTGACGGATAATCATTTCAAAATCGATTGTAAAAGAGAAATCAAGAGGACCTAAATCAATTTTATGGAATTCTTTGATATTACTTTTTATAAGTTAAATGAGTTTACATTTTAATTTTGAGTGGTGATGTTTGTTTGAAGGTCGCCGGAAATGGAGCTATCGGCTAAATTTTTCCCTCCAAGGTCCAAAAATCTTCTTTTTTTTTTTTTTGATCCAATGTAGTTGGCTTTGAAAACCTAGTTGAGGTGAAGAAGACGATCGAAAGCGGGGGTGGGGGGCTTTTTCTTTTTGCGATTAAAAAATTATTGTTTTAAAAAATATTTAAATTTTTTAAAGTCATTTACAATGCTAAAAATCAATGGAAGAAGAAAAAGTAAAGTTTTCTTGAAAAACTAAAAATAAAAATATGATTTTAGATATCTTCACGTGCCTAAGGAAAGTGAAAAACACTTTTTCGGTCATATCAACATTTTGTGTTTAATAGGTATACATTTTGAACAATTTAGATGTTCAATAGGGTACTAGCCCTAGTTGAGGTATCTAAATGAAATATATGGATAACTTTAAGGGGTGGTAGATGAATTAAGCCTTTAATTTTTAATATGGTACGTGGGGGTTATGTGAACATTTAATAATTTAAATATGAATTTTACAAAAATAATGATAGTTTAGATTGATATCAATCTATTTACTGAATAATTTATCACTAATTGATCGGATCTCTTTTCTTAGATTATAGATATGTGAAATCCGTGATCCAATAAAATGTTGAGTTTATTTTGAGTTCATAATCAAATACTATATAATAAATTTTTCATAAATTCCACAAGCAAATTAAATAAATGTAGTAATCTTACCTTCCCAAATGCGATGATAGTTCAATATTCTCCTTAATAAATGCGTTTCCATTAGAAAATATTATTGAACGCAAGCCTAATATTACGTTAAATTAAGTAAAAAAGGTGTACAAAATTATTAAAAAATGGGTTCGGGGAGGGGGCTAATAAGACCTTAATTTATTTAAGGTGTGTCTCTCGGATTTCGGTCATAGTCTAGGTAGATACTTGTGCCTCATCCAAATTATATTTCTAATTATGCTCCATTATATTTGTGCATTATAGCATTAAAAAATGAAAAAAAAAAGATTTTTGAATAATTTTCTATAAGAATCAAATCATATTTAAATGTTGAATATTGTTATAGGTGTAAACAATCGATCGTTACAAAATTCAAAAAAACATCTAAACAAACAAGATTGCTATACAAAAGTCTGATTATTGTAGTTTGGTTATTTAGGGGTATTTTATTTTGTGACGGCTTGTTTTCTTGTAGGAGTTCCAAGATAAGATCTTGATGGATATTACATCCAGATTGTAGTAGGTGTTATCTCATTTATATTAAGGAATTCATTTATAAGGTAGCGTCAGTGGATATTAAGAGATTGCGTAGAGGAAAAACTATTGGAAACAATTCTTTATGCATTACTAAGGGCTGCTATAAACTTATTTGGAGTTTGGCCTCGAGTTTAGTGAAAAGTTTCGAAATAGCCAAATACAGATAGGTCATAGGCTTTTCCTCTCTTGAGTAAAAAAATTTCACATAAAACTCTTATATTGGTTTAGTTTTTTTCAATTTATTTGAAGGAATGCAAATATATTACACTCAAAAAGTGCGGATGGCAAATCTAATAAATTATTAAGTTAATTAACACTAATTATATTTTTAATCATGCTCCATTAGGTTCAGTTTGAAATAAGATTGGGCTTAAAGAAATCATCAGTGGAGAACAAATATATTATGAATTTCACATTGTAACGATCCGAACCGTCGTTATTTAAGCAAAGCGGAAATTCAGGAAATTCTAGGCCACTGTCCCGCCAGGGCAGGATAGATGTCTCTAGGGCGGCAGCGCCACAACGGGGTAAGTAGTCGCCATGGCGGGAAAGGCGAGAAAACATGTCATGGTCGAGTTATTGTGAGGTGATATATGTCATGGTATACTTGTAGGTGATGGTTGTAATTCTATGATTGTGTGATATATGCTTGTTCTTGCTTCATTATGATACGTGTATGTATGCGAATATTGCATTATTGATCAAATAAATTGTAAAAGAGGATATGTGAATGTTGAACGCCATGAATCACTTCTTGATTATATGATTTTGAGAATGTATTCTGTGATTGTGATTGTGGCTTGTTGAATGGATCAGGTGTTGTGTTCCAACACACTAACTTGGATAGGTTTCCACGTTCGACATAAATATGGATCGGTTACCACGCTCCGGCATAATCATTGGATCGGGTACCACGTTTCGGTATGCTAACAGTTTGAGTTTGGGTTCAATGAGAGGACCAATTACGTGATATAACTGTGATATTTGAGAATCGTGAAATTGAATGTGGTTCGTAATGATAAATGATATTGTAATTCCCCGGAGTGGTTATATGGTTATGAGGACTTATATCTGATTGTTCTTTTGTGCTGAGTGAACTTGTTTCGTAACGTGTTGTCGAATGAATTGGGAAGGAAAAGGGTTGAAGGGTCGAACTAGTTGAGAGTAAGGGCTGTCCGTGTGTTGTAAGAGTGAGAATTGAGGGTAGTGTACGTGAGGTAATCGTTTAGGTGGATTTCACCTTGGAGGAAGGAATTCTTCGTTGGTAGTTTGAAAGCTTGTGGTAATGTGCTATGTCGCAAGGACGAGGCAACTTAGAAGAGAAAGTAAAGGGTATGTTGGGCGTTGTTAATCAGAATGGTTGTAATACGTATTGTGGACTTTTCGACGTGTTAGAATGGCTAGGCTGTGATCAAGAACCTAGTAAGTAGGTTGGTTGGGAAGTAGTTGGTGGTAAAAGTACTAGTGTAATTCTGAGGTAGTTGGAGAGAGGGTAAAGGTGGAGAATCGATGGATGCTATGACATGTTTTACTAGTTGGTTTCTTGTATTATGCGGTGGCGTCGGGTTGATCGATGATGCCTACCAGTACGTGTGTTTTGTACTGATACTACTCTTACTATATCCTTTTGGCATAGTCTGGATGCAGGGTCGGTGATGTTTCATTAGGTGAAGACTAAGAAAATATTCAGCAACTTCTATTTTCCTTCCGCATGGTGCGAGCTATGTCATTTATTATATTGTCTAGATTTTTCACTTAGTAGCTCTTGTACCTGTTTAGACTAGATCCTTGCCGGATGTTAATTACTTTAAAAGTCTTAACCCAAATTTGTTTAAGAAAGTTTTCATATAAAAACTTTATGATTTCATTTATATTTGTTTTTCGTTAATTTTTCGCATGTTTTGACTATTGGGATATGTGGGTTCTCCTACTTAGGTGTTAGAGTGGGTGCCCGCACGACCTAGTGGTTTGGGTCGTGACAAATTGGTATTAGAGCCCATGTTACCGGTCTCCCAGTACAAGAGCAAAATGCGGAATAGACTCATGTGGATGGGTGTGTTGACGTCCACACCTAATCTTCAGGAACCTATGAAGCATTCTAGCAATTTATCTCATCCTTTCTCTCTTTTCGTACGAAGTGTCGTTGTGGTATGAGTTGAGTCCAATTGGTATCTCCCGATTTCAATTGGTATCTTAACGAAGTGGACTAGACGTCGTGGTTACCACTGAAGGAATACAAGCAAAGTTAATTGGAACTGTGAAGGTTCCAATTGGTATCTGGCCTTAGGGGCTGTATCTGTAATGGTCATCTATGGAACGAACTAACTAAAAAGGTGAAATTGTTGTGATGTGTAGATTTTAACTCTGAATGCTTGCTTCTTGTCGTTTGAACTATTTGTGACTCTGAAAGTCTGTTTTGGATGTCTGAATTAACTGATGATGTGAAAAGTATTTTTGCGGGGTGTTTTGTGGCATGATTATGTGCACAGTGTTGCGTGTCTGGATTTGACATGTGTAATATGCTGGCTGAATTGTTGAAGTTATTCAAGTATAACTACTTGAGCATCGTGAAACCCGTTGAGGGAAGAAGTCATAACTAAGGTTGGTGCGAGGGTCTAGATAATCTACGAGTGATTCGTAAGACGAAATCTGGACGTGCGGTGCGACCAACTAATAATCGTGTGAATGTCTGGGTGTATCCTGGGAATGAGTGAGTTGTAGTGCTGAATGAAGCGTGAAGAAAATTGTGGAGCATGTATCGTTAATATTGACTCGGGGTAGCTAATGATTATCCTAGCTAAGAGGATTATTCCAAAGGTGCTGAGTGAAGTTGGGAACTTTGGTGGAATTTAGAAAAGAAATGCAGAAAAATTTAGTTCGAGGATTCTATTTCCGTCTGAGCCGCTAGAGCGAGATATTTCCGCCAGAGCGGGACCGCCAGGGGGGAATTTCTTCTGCCAAGGTGGGACGGGACGAGGTAGAACCTCAACTTGCCTTCCCCTGTTTTTCACAATTACCCCCGAATCATATCCGAGCTAATCCTTGCAATTCAATCAGTGTTCAGTAATTGAATAATTCATAACCTTAACAATTAAATAATTATCGGCGGCATCAGAAAGCAAAAACAAGCATCCGTGTGCTTACAAAAACATCAGGAAAGGCGAAAAGAAAATAAGTTTTGTTCGAAATACAATCCCAAGAGGGGCAAAAGGAAAATTAAATCAAGGACTCTCGGACTGGGATGTGCCAATATCTGAGCATAGATCCTTCGGAGGTACCAGACCGGTCACTGCCTCATCCATGAAAAGTGAAATGCTTAACATCCCCCTTCTCGATCCAGGGAAGCTCCTGATCAAGGGCGATGCAAGTGAATAT
Source organism: Solanum lignicaule (assembly GCA_029582545.1). Taxonomy (NCBI): domain Eukaryota; kingdom Viridiplantae; phylum Streptophyta; class Magnoliopsida; order Solanales; family Solanaceae; genus Solanum; species Solanum lignicaule. The sequence continues at coordinate 11,106 of JAJOOF010000904.1, forward strand.
GGTCCTCACAACCTTCCATATCCGGACCATCACATGATCCCTCTCCAGACCCTTCTTCCTCTCCTGACGCAACTCGTGACGGAGCATCTTGACCTCTAGGGCAGTATTGGATGGAACCGGAGTGAAGTTAGCAAAGGCACTCCCCAACCTCTTCCAGACGGCCGCTAGATTCTCCTCAACCCGTGCACCTGAGAGTTGGGCCTCATCGTCCGAATCCATGGTCGCCTTACTGCTGCTAGCCCTGCCCGTTCTCCTCTTCTTACTCCTGGAAGTAGAACCTGACCTGATCAAAAGAGGGTGTAAAGGGGGATCCATGGGTAATACATCGTCAGTGTAGATGAATGGCACTCCCGCCTGCTTGCAGAATGCAGTAATAAGTCTCGGTAGGAAGAAGGCTTTCTTGTTACCCTGGTAGAACATTTTCCACTCCGAAATAATATGTGCCCCCACATTCAACTCGATGCCCTATATAGCGTACGCCACCACCGAGGCTCGAGGAAAGGTCATATTGGTGCGGTTTCCCGACGGGCGGATCCTCCTAGTCATCAAGTGTAGCCACCTCTTAGCATCAGGTGACCAATCCGAGCTAGTAATGCCCTCGGCAGTAACCCAGTAAACTTGATCCTGTCGCGCAGGCTCAATCAGGGTGTCCTTCAGCCAACCTAAATCCATCACCCGCAGCTTAGCCTCATACTTAGCATTCGGAACCTCGGGCAACTCTAGCGCCTGGTTGATGGCTGTGGCATTAAAGGGGATATCAATTCCCCGGATACAGATAACGGGGTGAGGATTGTCCCATTTCACAGTGGGCAGGATGGCGTAGAATTCCCTCACCTAAGTGGAACGTGATCCGAGAGAGTCTCACTCAGTGGAGTCTATCCAAACTCCATCAGGCGAGCATAAAAGGCAAGCGCCTTCTCCTGCAACTTAAGAAAAACAAAACCTCTCTTATAGTAGAACCCTGTATTTCTATTGTCGTGATGCCTTTCCCGACTCGCGGCATCGAGAACCGAACGAAAGGTAGGTTTTCCTCATTTAGCCCTTCCATTTACGGAAACCTGCAAGGATTGGAAAATATACGTTAGAACTCTGTGAGACTGGACACTAGCTGGGCAAGGGGACTCAGGCTACTGTTTCCCCAGTCCCGCTGCAATGGCCAAATATCCCGCTAAGGCGGGATGATGAAGGCCGCCATAACGGGATAAAGGTCGCCAAAACGGCCTTCATCTGGGACGAACAACAGACGCGATCATGGCACCTGTTTGTCCCAAAATCCATGTTTTCCTTAGAATTTCAGCAGATTAGAGTATTTTAACTACCCTAGAACTTAAAATATGCAATCATATTAGCAAAATAACCCTTAAATAGTGTTCAAATCCAAGTTTTTCATCAATAGTCCCTTCAACTTCCCCCACCCATTTTGGTACTGATTTAACCATATCTTTATAAAATCCTTACGCCCAGGACGTTGTGGAGATGTTGGGGACGTAAGTGAAATGCCCATGCTACGTTTTCCTAACAAATCAAGCAACCTAGTTCATTTTTGAATAACTACCCAAAAACCGTTTCTAATCGATTAGGTAACAACATGCAATTGTTGTTAATCAAGTACAGAAGTAAAAAGTGTAAAGAAATAGAGTATTACTTGCGTTTTGACGTTCGGGGAAGTGTGATCGGCAGGATTTTTGGGAGAGTTTTTGAAAGTTTTGGAAGAAATAGGAAAAATGTTCCCTTTTTCCCCCTTTATTGTTTGCCAATCTCCCGCCTCAGCGAGAGATCCTCGCCACAGCGGCCCCACCTCAGTGGGAGAGCTGCCGCTCTGGCAGGCCAAGCCGTGTAATTTAAACGCATTTGTTTCTTCGTGTGTTGCCTCAAATTTCTTCTAACCCTTGGGGTATAGTACCTCTCGTGTGTCAATATTTGAAAGTTACCATTCGTTGAGATTCAGTGATGGCCCCAGTCGTTAGTTTGGAAGTACTCCAAAATAGGACGTGTGATTATCCGTGAACCAGTCGTTCGGGGAGGAATGATGGGTAAATTGGTATCTATTGTAATGACCCAAACCCTCATTATTTAGGAAAAATGGAAATTCTAGGTCACTGTCCTGCCAGGGCGGGCCAGATGCCGCTAGAGCGGCAGCGCCACAACGGTGTAAGTAGTCGCCAAGGCGGGATAGGCGAGACAAAATGTAAATAACGTGAAATCTTATTTCCTCAGTCTTTCTAAAATATCTAAATTAGTCGTAAAACACCCTAGAAACCCCCAAAAAGCTGCTCCAAGTTTCGAAAAGATGGAGAGAGAGATTTCTAGCATAAGGATGTCGATAGATTGCAGATTTTCGGTCAAGATCACCGTTACGAGTTCTGGAAACAATAATCGAAGACTAAAACTTCGTGTAGCTACTTGGCGCCCAAGTAGACTAGGTTTTATTAATTGAGTAGTTATAATTTGTGCTTGCTGCGTAGTATTATGATAACCAATGGTAGAGTTCATACGTAGGCCTTCGTGCACCGAACAAGAGATGATTAAATTATAGGAAGAAGCCTTAGATGACGAAGTAGGGCTGAGTATGGTCGAGTTATTGTTCGGTGATATACGTCATGGTATATTTATCGGTGATGGTTGTGATACGTGTATGTATGCAAATGTTGCATTATTGCTCACATAAATTGTAAAAAAGGATATATGAGTGTTGAATGCCATGAATCACTTCTTGATTGTATTATTTTGAGAATGTATTCTATGATTGTGATTATGGCTTGTTGAGTGGATCAGGTGTTGCGTTCCGACACACTAACTTGGATCGATTGCCACGTTCCGACATAAATATGGGATCGATTGTCATGTTCTGGCATAATCATTGGATCTGGTACCACATTTCGGTGTGCTAACAGTTTGAGTTTGGGTATGCTAACTGTGATATTTGATAATCATGAAATTGAACGTGGTTCGTAATGAGAAATGATATTGTAATTCCTCGGAGTGGTTATATGGTTATGAGGACTTATATCTGATTGTTCTTTTGTGCTGAGTGAACTTGTTTCGTAACGTGTTGTCGAATGAATTGGGATGGCAAAGGGTTGAAGGGTCGAAATAGTTGAGAGTAAGGGCTGTCCGTGTGTTGTAAGAGTGAGAAGTGGGGGTAGTGTACGTGAGGTAATCGCTTAGGTGGATTTCACCTTGGAGGAAAGAATTCTTGGTTGGTAGTTTGAAAGCTTGTGGTAATGTGCTATGTGGCAAGTACGAGGCAACTTAGAAGAGAAAGTAAAGGGTATGTTGGGGGTTGTTAGTTAGAATGGTTGTAGTGCGTATTGTGGACTTTTCAACGTGTTAGAATGGCTAGGCTATGTTCAAGAACCTAGTAAGTAGGTTGATTGGGAAGTAGTTGGTGGTTAGAGTGCTAGTGTAATTTTGAGGTAGTTGGAGAGAGGGTAAAGGTGGAGAAGTGATGGATGCTATGACATGTTTTACTAGTTGGTTTCTTGTATTATGCGGTGGCGTCGGGTTGACCGATGATGCCTACCAGTACGTGTGTTTTGTACTGATACTACTCTTGCTATGTGTTTTTGGCATAGTCTGGATGCAGGGTCGGTGATGTTTCTTTAGGTAAAGATGAAGAAAATCTCCAGCAACTTCTATTTTCCTTCCGCATAGTGGGAGCTGTGTTATTTATTAAATTGTCCAGGTTTTCCTCTTAGTAGCTTTTGCACTTGTTTAAACTAGATCTTTGAGGGATGTTAATTACTTTACAAGTCTTAACCCGAATTTGTTTAAGAAGGTTTTCATTATAAACACTTTATGATTTTATTTATATTTGTTTTTCGTTAATTTTTCGTATGTTTTGACTATTGGGATATGAGGGTTATGCTATATAGGTGTTAGTGTGGGTGCCCGCACGGCTCGGTGGGTTGGGTCGTGACACACATATTCTGAGGAACATTTTGACCTTTTTCCTAAAAAATATTACTTAAATCATTTCTCATATTTTTAATACTCTTATAGTTATCTTAAATTATTTATCATTTTAGAAGTTCAAGACAAAATATATTTTTCATTTTATTCTTACTAATAATTTTTTTTCTAATAGTACAACCATCTCAATTCTAATTTGGTGCAAACTCTATACATATAAGTTTTTACCTTATAGTTATTAAGTTAAAATATGTACACCTATATAATTGAATATTTACGAAATACGATATTGTTGAGTTAAACTTTGCAATGTGTAAATTAAGTTTTTTAAAATATATTTTCTATTAAATAAATAAAGTTATATGATACTAGTGTTATTGAGACATAATAAAATTTAGTGGATTTATCGGAATGTACACAAGCTACATCAGAGTTTTACAATCATAAAAAAAGAACATGAAAAGTATAATTTGTTTTTGTTCCATCAATCACGTCAACACAAAAAACAAATCATAAAAAAACTAAATGAACCCAATTTTTATTCATTTCATTACTAATATTACATTCTGCGCTTCACACGATCTTAAATAATAAAATTCGATTAGATTATTTGTCACGCCTCGAGCTTACACCTCTGACGTGGCTGGCACTTGAGAACCGTTGCTGGCCCCAGGTGAACCCTTGGCTTGGCTTACTTACTCAGCGAAAGACTATATGCATATTTATAATGATCAAAAACACTATACTCACTTGAATAATAAAATACTGAGAATGCTTAAAAAGTCAAACATTCGACTTGGCCAAAACGGCAACTCAAGTCTTAACATATGAAATGATAATGTAAAGACAACTAAACTACTAACTATTTATGAAGCCTCTAAAACAAAGAGGGATGTCTGGCCATGACCCCCAATCATCCTAAAAACTGAAAACTAGAACGCAAATGATAAAAGAGTCCTCCGGAATGCAAGGAGGCTCACCAATAGACTTTGAGTGCTCAACCTGATCAACGAGGCGTTAGATGCTGATCCTGGTTACCTGCGTCTGCATCATAAAATGATGCAGGCCAACTGGCATCAGTACATTAAATGTACGAGTATGCGAGTTGGAATGCTAAACACAACTTAAGCTTGAAAAGGATATGAAAGGAACAATTACCTTGGCTTTACTCAACTCCTGAATAACTTAACTCAATATAAAGCAATAAACATATGCAATATATAGAAATCTTGTAGCACAGTGGAAAAACAACTTAGTTCGTTAAAGAAAATGTAATAACCAACTCAACTTTACTCATATAATAAAGTAATATAGTTTCTGTGGGAGATTCTCTAACCGACAAGCACCACTATGAGACTAAGTGGTGATACATCGTCTTGCCCATGCTGCCAGAACTGTCCTTTGCTTTGCCGTCATATAGAACACTTAACTAAGTGGATCCACTAGTCTATGCTAAAAACATCTTAAGGAGTCATCTAAAATGTATGATCCTTTACTATCCATGATGGCTACATTGTTTATGAAGACTTGAGTTAATATAAACTCGCATCCCCATATCGGTGCTCAATACTACTCTCAAAATATACTTAGCTCATATGTCTTTAAAACAAACTTCTTTCTTTGGTTTGAGATAGTTACTCAAAACTTAGCTTAAAAGACTCTCTTGGAATCGATGTTCCCTTTCTTGCTCAAATGTGAAAATATTTCTTAACTCTTGGGAATACTTAGTTCCCTTATATATTTTGGAGAAATGAACTCAACTCTTTACTCTTTGCTTAACTTGAAACTTAAGTCTTAAAAACAAAGTTAAAACGTTTGTGAAAGACTTTAGAAAAACTTTATAAACTTCTCTTGACTTGCTTCTTAACTTCTAGACTTGATTCTATACTTCTCTTCACTTTGATCCTAACTTTCCTTGAATTGGATTATGGATTCAAGGTTCATGATCTCATGTTTATGGATGATTTCATGATGTTTAGATGTACCTAAGAGTGTTGGAATCTACTAAGAAACATAGGTACATTGCAAAGGAACAAGTACAAAAAGATGGTGAATAAATGGGTAGAACTGTCGTCCCTGGCGCTCTGAGAGGTGCGGGGTGCCAGCCCTCAACATTCAGGGACTGGTCTGGGGCGCGCTGGTTGGCGCAACCCCCCACCCGATCCCCAGGTGTTTGATGACTTTTCTTCTTTGTTTTTCATTTCTAAACCCTCTAAACTTCCATGGTTCTTTCCCCAAACACTTAGAATCATTTATACCCTCAATATATGATAGATTCAAACCGAAATTACCCTCAGAAACATGAATCAAATCGTAAGAAACTCCAACAACACAACCATAAGAAATTCAAACGAAACTTTCAACAATGTTCATCAAGAACTCAATTTCTAAACTTTCAAAGACTTAAATTCGCTGAATTGAATCATGGTTGACGCGTGGGTGAACTAACCCAATGCTATGTGATCTCACATACCTCGTAGGGATCACCCCTTGACGAAATTCAAAAGCTAAACTCGACGATCTTGACGAATCTTGATTTCTCTTCTCCCTTCTCCTCTTTCTCTTTTCTCCAAGCCCTAGCGTGAAACTTCAACTTTTCTAAACTGAATAAAATATGATTTTATCCCAATTAAATTCTAAAATCGAATTAGAATAATTAGGTAAGGAAAAGACTAAATTACCCTTCCAAAATGCGGGTTAGATTTTCCTTATTTGAATAACCCAATTTCCAAAAGGCATAACTCACTCATACAAACTCGGGATCGTGCAAACTCAGCGGCGTTGGAAAGATTATTCCAACATCTTTCCAACCATATCTGAAAATACACCTAACTCATCCCGATCTAGGAGTTATGGCCGATTGAAGTTGACCAAAACTCAACTTATTCTAGCTTAACAAAATTTCCAGATTTTCATTCTTTTCCAAAAACGACTATTTCCAATTATTAACTTCTTCCTAGTTATTTCAAATTGCGAGTTGTTACATTACCTTCTCCTTGTGAACATTCGTCCTCGAATGAGATTACTCTTACTAGACTAAGGGTGTAACATGCAACATTCAGTTCAAGCACCTACAAGCAAATGCAAAACAACATACCAACTTATAAATAAATACCAAGGAAGGATTAGTACCTTATTTCGGAACTTCTCCGGATTCAAAGAGATCTGCATATCTCTTCTTCATATCCTCCCCAGCTTTCCAAGTGGCTTCCTTATCAAATTGGTTCCTCCAAAGAACTTTGACTGATACTACTTCCTTAGTCCTCAACTTGCGAACTTGGCGATCTAGAATCTTAATAGGAATCTCCTCATAAGATAAGCTACCCTTGATCCCAATATCTTCAGTTGGTATGATCAATGAAGGATCGCCCATGCACTTTTTTAACATGGTGACGTGAAACACCGGATGAACCGTGACTAACTCTTGTGGTAGCTCCAACTCATAAGCTACTTTGCAAATCCTCTTGGCTATTCAATAAGGTCCAATATACCGGGGATTAAGTTTCCCTTTCTTACCAAATCTCATGACGCCCTTCCTGGGTGAAACTTTTTAATACACCCAATCATGTACTTCAAACTCTAACTCTCTTCTCCTAACATCAGTGTAGGATTTCTGATGACTCTGTGCCATCTTCAACCTCTCTTGAATCACTTTCACCTTCTCCATGGCTTGATGAACTAAATCTGGTCCTATCAACCCTACTTCACCAACTTCAAACTATCCAATAGGAGATCTGCATCTTCTCCGATAAAGAGCTTCATAAGGAGCCATTTGGATGCTAGAGTGGTAACTATTATTGTAAGCAAACTCAATAAGAGGTAGGTGATCATCCCAATTACCTTTGAAATCAATCACACAATCCCTGAACATATACTCTAAGTTATGAATAGTGCGCTCTTCTTGACCATCTGTCTGAGGATGAAAAGCAGTATTCAAGTTCACTTTTGAACCCAAGCCTTTCTGGAATGACTTCCAAAACTATGTAGTAAATTGCGCACCTCTATCAGAAATAATGGAGTCTGGAACCCCATGAATTCTTACCACTTCTTGAAGATACAACTTAGCATAATCTTCTGCCGAATGAGTAGTCTTTACCGGCAAAAAGTGGGCTTATTTTGTCATTCTGTCGAACATCACCCAAATAGAATAATGCTACCTGCGAGACCTTGGTAAACCTGTGATGAAATCCATATTAATCATCTCCCACTTCCATTTCGGAAGTTTTATATTCTGAGCCAACCCACCGGGCCTTTAGTGATCCACTTTAACTTGTTAGCAATTCAGACACTTAGCAACAAATTCTGCAATGCCTTTCTTCATACTATTCCACCAATACACCTCTCTCAAATCATGATACATTTTTGTGGAACCTGGATGAATGGAATATCTGGAGCTATGAATTTCCTCCATGATCTTCTCTTGAAGTCCATCCACCATTGGTACACACAACATACCTTGATATCTCGATATTCCATCTCCCCCTTGTTGAAAAGCTAATACTTTTTTCTTATGAACATTTGCCTTCAATTCAAGAAAAATTGGATCTTGGTCTTGCTTTTCTTTCACTTCTGACACTAATGAAGATTCAGCCCCATTCATCACCACTACTCATCCTTCTGTGAAATCCATTAGTCGGACTCCTAAGCGTGCAAGTCTATGCACATCTTTCGCTAATTCTCTCTTTTCTTCCTCAACATGGGTGGTACTACTCATAGACAACCTACTTAAAGCATCAACAACAAGATTAGCCTTACCTGGGTGATAAAGAATACTAATGTCATAATCCTTGAGTAATTCTAACGACCTCCTTTGTCTGAGATTAAGTTCTTTCTGAGTGAACACATACTGAAGACTCTTGTGATTAGTGAATACATCAACATGAACACCATACCAATAATGACGCCATATCTTTAAAGCAAATACTACAACAGCCAACTCTAAGTCATGGGTTGGGTAATACTTCTCTTGAACTTTCAACTGTCTGGAGGCATAAGCTATAACTTTACCATTCTGCATTAACACACAACCCAAACCAACTCTAGACGCATCACAGTACACCACAAAACCTTGAGTACCTTCTGGTAAGGTCAATACTGGGGAAGTAGTCAACCTTTTCTTCAATTCCTGAAAGCTTTTCTCAGAAGCTTCAGACCATTGAAACTTTATTGTCTTCTAAGTCAACTTGGTCAAAGGGGAAGAAATAGATGAGAACCCCTTTATAAACCTTCTATAATATCCAGCCAAACCCAAGAAACTCCTAATATCAGTTGGAGATGTGGGTCTAGGCCAATTCTACACTGCCTCTATCTTTTGGGTATCAACTCTAATTCCATCACCGAAAACTATGTGGCCCAAGAATGCCACAGACTCAAGCCAAAACTCACATTTAGAGAACTCAGCATATAACTCCTTATCTTTCAAAGTCTGAAGAACTATTCTGAGATGGATAGCATGATTTTCTTCATTCCTTGAATAGATTAGTATGTCATCAATGAAGACAATAACAAACATATCTAAATAAGGTTTGAATATTCTATTCATAAGGTCCATGAACGTTGCAGGTGCATTAGTTAAATCGAATGACATGACCAGAAACTCAAAATGACTATAACGGGTCCCGACTGTCTTGGGAATATCACACTGCCTTACTTTCAACTGATAGTAGCCAGATCTGAGATCAATCTTAGAAAAACAAGAAGCACCCTGAAGCTAATCGAAAATATCATCGATTCGAGGAAGAGGATACTTGTTCTTGATGCTAACCTTGTTTAATCGGCGGTAATCTATGCACATCCTAAGGGAACCATCTTTCTTTCTCACAAACAAAATCGGAGCGCCCCAAGGTGAGACACTTGGTCGAATGAAACCCTTGTCTAGCAGATCTTTCAACTGTTCTTTAAGCTCTGTCAACTCTGCTGATGCCATTCTGTATGGCGGAATAAAGATATGACGAGTATCTGGAAGAACATCTATACCGAAGTCTATGTCTCTCTCAGGAGGGACTCCAGGTAGATCATCTGGAAAGACTTCTGGAAACTCTTTTACTATAGAAACTGAATGAATAGGAGGTATCTCAACACTAGAGTCATTAACTCGGACTAAGTGATAGACACACCCCTTGGAAACTAACTTTCATGCCTCAAGGCACAAAATAAAATGATCCTTAGGCACTGCTGAACTACTTTTCCACTCTAAGACTGGCTCATTAGGATTTTGGAACTTGACGACTCGAGTTCTATAATCAATGGAGGCATAACAGGCATGAAGCCAATCCATACCTAGAATGACTTCAAAATCTACCATGTCTAACTCAATTAAATCAGCCATGGAGTCTTTGTGATTGATGGAAATGACACAATCATGATAAACTCGCTCAGCTAAAATAGACTCCCCAACAGGTGTAGCAACACAAAAGGGTTTACAAAGTTTCTTAGGAAGAATATTAAACTTATTTGCAACAAAAGGGGTTACAAAAGATAAACTTGCTCCTGAGTCTAGCAAAGCATAAACATCAAAAGTAAAGACATTAATCATACCAGTGACAACATCTGGAGAGTTCTCTTGCTTTTGACGGCTAGTAATAGCATAAAGGCGGTTTGCTCCTCTGCCAGTACCGGAAGTAGCTCCTCTAGGTGCAGCCCTGTCTGGTGGAGCAACTGATGAAGATTGGGCTTTATTGACCTGATTTCCACTACCTTGCCTGTTCTTAGGGCACTCTTTCATGAAGTGACCCTCTTGTCCACACTTGAAACAACTTGACTGACTATCACGACACTTACCTAGGTGGGTTCTACCACACCTAGCACATGCAGGAGCCCAGTTACCTCCTTGTGCCACACTACCTTAAGACTGTGCATGTCTAGCTCTGAAGTGTTGGGAATTCTGACTATTGTACTCACATTTGTTCCTTGGTGCAGGTGCACTACCAGATGATGTAGAAGGTCCATTCTGCTTATGTTGGAAAGAAGATTGGTTCGCATTACTCTTTTGCTGCCCGGACTCATTCCCTGATGTCTTAGCCTTCTTATTCTTAAACACTTCTCTATCCTTCAGTTGAACCTCCTCAACTTGTTGCACATGGATCATCTGCCTTGCTATGCCCATGTCACCTATTAACATGGCTGCCTTACTTTCCTTACTTGACACACGAGTCAACCCAACAATGAATAAACTCATCTTGCTCCTCATGTCAGCAACCATCTCTTTTCTTCTCTTAGCTCATGGGGAAAGAAACTCCCCACGAAAGAACTCTCAAAATAGTCCAACTCACAATCGGTTACGCGCAAGCACAACTTATAAAGAAACTTTTTAGAGATAAAACTCTAACACATGAAATGTGTATGAAAGAAGTGAAGGAATTCCTAAATGTTGCAGCCTCCTAATTATAGATGTGGCGCGCTTCACACCGATTACTAGGACTCTACAGACACGACTTCATAGACTCCCTAGGACTCTTGAACTTTGTGCTCTGATACCAAGTTTGTCACGTCCTGAGCCTACACCCCGACTGTGGCTGGCACTCGAGAATAATTGCTGGCCCCAAGCGAACCCTTGGCCTGACTTACTTATTCAGCGGAATACTATATGCATATTTACAATGATAAAAAACACTACACTCACTTGAATAATAAAATACTGAGAATGCTTAAAAAGTCAAACATTCAACTTGGCCAAAATGGCAACTCAAGTCTTAACATATGAAATGATAATGTAAAGACAACTGAACTACTAACTGTTATGAAGCCTCTAAAACAAATAGGGATGTCGGGACAGGACCCTCGGTCATCCTAACAACTGAAAACTAGAACGCAAATGATAAAAGAGTCTTCCATAATGCAATGAGGCTCACCAACAAACTCTGAGTGCTAAACCTGATCAACGAGGTGCTGGATGCCGATCCTGGTTACCTGCATCTGTATCATAAGACGATGCAGGCCAACTGGCATCAGTACATTGAATGTACAAGTATGCGAGTTGGAATGCTAAACAGAACTTAAGCTTGGAAAGGATATGAAAGGAACACTTACCTTGGCTTTACTCAACTCCTGAATAACTTAGCTCAATATAAAGCAATAAACATATGCAATATATAGAAAGCTTGTAAAACAGTGGAAAAACAACTTAGTTCGTTAAAGAAAATGCAATAACCAACTCAACTTTACTCATATAATAAAGTAATATAGTTTCTATGGGAGATTCTCTAACTGATAACCACCATTATAATCTTAAGTGGTGATACATCATCTTGCCCACGCTGCCAGAACTGTCCTATACTTTGCCGTCATATAGAACGCTTAACTAAGTGGATCCACTAGTCTATGCTAAAAGCGTCTTAAGGAGTCATCTAAAAAGTATGATCCTTTACTACCAATGATGGTTACATGGTTTATGGAGACTTGAGTTAATATGTACTTGCAACCCCATATCGGTGCTCAATACTACTCCCAAAATATACTTAGGTTATATGTTTTTAAAACAAACTTCTTTCTTTGGTTTGAGATAATTACGCAAAACTTAACTTAAAAGCTTCTCTTGGAATCTATTGTTCCCTTTCTTGCTCAAATGTGAAAATATTTCTTAACTTTTGGGAATACTTAGTTCCCTTATAACTTTTGGAGAAATGAACTCAACTCTTTACTCTTTGCTTAACTTGAAACTTAAGTCTTAAAAACAGAGTTAAAACGTTTGTGAAAGATTTTAGAAAAACTTTGTAAACTTCTCTTGACTTGCTTCTTAACTTCTAGACTTGACTCTTAACTTCTGTTGACTTTGATCCTAACTTTCCTTGAATTGGATTATGGTTTCAAGGTTCATGATCTCATGTTTATGGATGATTTAATGATGTTTAAATGTACCTAAGAGTGTTGGAATCTACTAAGAAACATAGGTACATTGCTAAGGAACAAGTACGAAAAGATGGGGAATGAATGGGGAGAACTGACATCCCTGGCGCTCTGAGAGGCGCGGGGGGCCAGCCCTCAACATTCAGGGACTGGTCTGGGGAGCGCTGGCTGGCATGGCGCCCCAAGGGTGAAGATTCAGAGAACCTTTTGGGGTGCGCTGGCTGGCGCGACCCCCACCACTATCCCCAGGTGTTTGACGACTTTTCTTCTTCATTTTTTATCTCTAAACCCTCTAAACTTCCATGGTTCCTTTCCAAACACTTAGAATCATTTATACCCTCAATATATGATAGATTCAAACCGAAATTACCCTCAGAAACATGAATCAAATCGTAAGAAACTCCAACAACACAACCATAAGAAATTCAAACGAAACTTTCAACAATGTTCATCAAGAACTCAATTTCTAAACTTTCAAAGACTTAAATTCGCTGAATTGAATCATGGTTGACGCGTGGGTGAACTAACCCAATGCTATGTGATCTCACATACCTCGTAGGGATCACCCCTTGACGAAATTCAAAAGCTAAACTCGACGATCTTGACGAATCTTGATTTCTCTTTTCCCTTCACCTCTTTCTCTTTTCCCCAAGCCCTAGCGCGAAACTTCAACTTTTTTAAACTGAATAAAATCTGATTTTACCCCAATTAAATCCTAAAATCGAATTAGAATAATTAGGTAAGGAAAAGACTAAATTACCCTTCCAAAATCCGGGTTAGACTTTCCTTATTCGAACAGCCCAACTTCCAAAGGGCATAACTCACTCATACGAACTCGGAATCTCGCAAAGTCAGCGGCGTTGGAAAGATTCTTCCAACATCTTTCCAACCATATCTGGAAATACACCTAACTTATCGTGATCTAGGAGTTATGGCCGATTGAAGTTGACCAAAACTCAACTTATTCTAACTTAACAAAATTTCCAGATTTTCATTCTTTGCAAAAATGACTATTTCCAATTATTAACTTCTTCCTAGTTATTTCAAATTGCGAGATGTTATATTATTATTGAATAATAGTGTCAATTTTTTTAAAATTCATTATTAATTTATAATTTAATAATTAATCATCTTTTCACAATTTTTCTAAAATTTTATATAAAATTCTTTAGTAGAAAGAATTTCTTAAAAATATTTTTCACTTCCATTTAAAAATTTTCGACCATATATAAAAAACATATTTAAATAAAAAATTTAAAAATAAATATGAAAAGGACAAAATATTGGTAATATATGAATTAATGATCATGCAAACTTAAGATGTCATAAGGTATTTTTCTTCCTTCCTCTAAAATTTACTTGTTTCTTAATGTAAATTGTTTATAATTTTATTTATATAAGTAAAAATATGAAATGAAACAAAGTAAAAATAAAATAAATGTACATTATTGATGAGCTCAAATTCCCTAGTATCTTTTAGTTTTTTGGCATTTGCCTTTTTCTTTTCATTTATTTTTTTAGTATATACTCATTCAATTTTCTATTTAACATCAATATTTCAGATATTATATGAAGAAAGATGAAGAGAGAAGATATAAAACTTGTAATATCATTGATGATACACAATCAAATCATAAAAGTAACAGTACAAAATCAGTTTGTTGTATTTCATGAATTCAATACTAATTATTATTAATTTGACCGTACCAAAATAAGTGTTATCTATATAGGAATATTAAATGAAAAATACATCAATATTAATTCATTAGAGACAAAAATAAATAAAATGAAAAGAGCTTTTTGGTATTGAATGGAAAATGACCATAAATAAAATGAAAAGAGCTTATTGGTATTGAATGGAAAATGACCATTAATTATATTACAACAACAATATATCTAGTCAAAGGTCAAAGAAGAGTTAAATGTGTATTTATTTAGTCAAAGATAAGAGTGTAGAATGTACGCAAATCATCAGTCGTATTACAACAATAATACATTTAGTCAAAGGTCAAAAAAGAATTAATTGTCTATATATCTAATAAAAAATAGGAGTGTAAAATATATGCAAGATTTGACTATATATATCCCATCATAGATAGTAGTGTAGAATGTACACAGACAAACTACTATGTATGAAGTTAGAGACTCAATACATATAGTATTCTTAAAAAAGGAACAAAATTAACCCCATTCTTCCTCGAAATTCATTTTCTAGGCTTCATTGTTAGTACAATAAAAAAACCCTAACAATGCCAATTCGTCCTTCCTACCTTTCTGGACTCCATTCCATTTCCCCCATGATTATAGGTAAATCTGTAACTAATCTATTGATATTCATTATTATTTTGATGTATGAAGGCAATATATATAATAATGAATAATGAATATCAATAGATTAGTTACAGATTTACCTATAATCATGGGGAAATGGAATGGAGTCCAGAAAGGTAGGAAGTCCAGAAATTATATATATATATATATATATATATATATAATTTGCTCAATTTTGACCTAAAGTTTGCCCCTTTTGTTCTTCTCAATCCGATTTTCATGCTTTTGCTTTTCTATAAACTATTTTTGTGAATTCTAACATCAGTTTTAAGTTCCTCTTTTAGTCTTTTCAGGAACACTCTAAGAGACAATTATCTGGCTAGTTTGTGATCCTAGATGAATGTTTTGCAAATTATTGATGATATACCTGTGTAGAACCTGTTTGATTTTCATAAGAGTATAAAATCATTTTCTCAATTCCTCTAAACACTTAAAGGCTAAATTACTTATTCTAGATTAAGGTTGAGGATTTGAAGAGTCCAAAAAGTGCCCTATAATTAAAACACTCATAAAAGGTATTCAAAATTTACTTTACTATCTTTTTAAAAAATCATTACTTTTTCTTTTCGGTCAACGTTATGCTATAGTTACATAGGTTTCTTAGGATTTTCGAATTTTAATACTAGTAAAATTGTTGATTTGATGTTCTAAATCTAGAAAATGAAATAACTTCTTATGTTTATTTATTTATTACTTAAAATGAACAGATTTTAGTCGGAGCAAACTGAAACTACATGAAAATATCCATTATTTTTCTTTGTAGGTTGAGCTCTATGAAACAAAGAGAAATCTGAAACAAAAGGAAGGAATATAATGTCATGTCTGACAAATTTTCGAGTTCAAGTGATTCTTTAGTATCACTATCATCTTCATCGAAAATCTAAGAAACATAACAAGAAGTCAACTCTCAGATTTTGAGGATCCAAAAAGTACGATAAATAATAGTAATTAAGGAAAAAAAGAATTAAAACAGTACAAATCTGCATTTCGAGATATTCCAAATATAGGAAACTTCGTTTCAAGCAAAGAGCATATGAGAGCTTATATGATTCCATCAACAAAATATAGGGTAGGTAAAATCGTTTGAAACTATTAGGATTAAAAGGAAGCCTTGTTGGTGCTTCATATTCTTCTTTAGCGAAGAACTAAGATTAGTGAAGAAGGATATGAAGCACGAACAAAACTTTCCTTTAATCCTAATAGTGTGAAATGATTTTACCTGCCTAACATTTTGTTGGTGGAATCATATTAGCTTTCTATGTTCTTTGCTTGACAAGAAGCTTCCCATATTTGAAATATTTCGGTATGCAAGTTTGTAGTGCTTTAAATCTTTTTTTCCTTATAGTGGTTTTTTGTCGTACTTTTTTGGTTCCTCAATAATCTGAGAGTTGACTTCGTGTTATCTTTCTTAGGTTTTCGATGAAGATGATATATAGTGATACTGAAGAATCACTTGAACTCGAAAGTTTGTCGGACATGACATTTGATCACTTCGAGAAAGTTATGCTAGAAATTTTTTTAGGAAGAATGTCTGAGATGTAGTTTATCAAGCTTTTGTTAGCCAACTCCCCGGTGTTGGAGAGAATGCTAATTGATGGACAATTTCTTTATCAGGAACTTCTTGACACAAGATTAGAATTTTTCACTGAGATCTCAAATTTTTCGTGTGTATCACCTAAACAAAAAGTTATCTACATAGATTTAAGTTGATCTCACTATTTTGCATAGATGTTTAAACTGAAAATCGAGAAAGAGATGTGGATGTAGTATTATAACTCTCTATTCCGCCTTGCTGTAACATCTAATTCAGAACATTATCGTTGCTTGAATGAATGTTTTGATTAGTTTGTTGTCACTTCATGTTTATAAATGATGCATATATATGTTTGTTATCTAACAAATGATGAATATTTACTCTTTCTGTTAATAAGTGTATATTTTTGAATTTTAAAAAAATAAACTTAAATTATTTTATTAAATTTCTAAAAATACCACACAACCTTACAAAATTATCTTACCCATTTCTTAACCTTTCCTGACCCAACTCAACTAAAAAAATCAATTTCTTTTTTCATTCGGGTTAGTTCTGGTAATATTTCAGACATGAACAAGAAATACCTGATAATTCAGAAGTGTTTTGATAAATAGCTAGTGACAGTTCAAATAGAAAAAGTAAACACTGATAGTTTTAATTAGCAACTCTATAAAATATGATATTTTTGACTATTATTAATTTAAATAGACAAGAATGCTCCAGTGTACAAATCATTTCTTAATGCCAATAAATGAATAGAACAATCACAATAAAGATTAAATTTCAGGGAAAATGCACAAGTGCCCCCCTAGCCTATGTCCGAAATCTCAGAGACACACTTATACTATACTAAGGTACTATTACCACCCCCCCCTTCCCCCAAACTTATTTTATAAATAATTTTCTACCCCTTTTCGGCCTATGTGGCACTATCAACTGGATAGCTTGAAAAAATTATCAACACACGCTCGGCCTAGAAGATAGTGCCACGTAGGTCGAAAAGGGGTAGAAAATTATTTATAAAATATGTTCGGGGGGTAATAGGACCTTAGTATAGTATAAGTGTATCTCTGAGATTTCGAGCACAAATTGGGGAGGGGGGGGGTACTTATGCAGTTTTCCTAAATTTCATAATATGTTAAAATCAGTCAATATTTTTTATTTTTTTTATTTTTGCCTCTAATGATTTAATATTTATGTATTTTTTATTTAATATTCCTATATAAATAATACTTACTTTCGGACAATCAAAATAATAATAATTTTAGTCAAAATAATAATAATTATAGTGTTGAATTCATGAAATATAACAAAATAATTATGTACTGTTACTTTATGATTTTATTGTGTGTTAATGTTATTTTTGAGAGTAGAATTTATCATTATTTTATATGCACAGAAAATCTCTTGAAGATTCTGAAAATGTCCAAATATGCTTCTTTTTTCGAAAAATAGACCATATAAATTGGTATCTTGACGTTTGGAAAATTTTCAAACAATCGCTCTTTCCCCATTACCTTTTCAACTATACATTTATTTCTCCTACAAATTTCTGGGGTATTAATCTTAAAATAATTATTAGGATTACTCAAAAATCAATTTTTCATCTGACAGAAAAAATCTACATTTTAAGGAACATCAATGTGTCAGGTTGTCGTGATTAGAATTTTTTTATCTTTAATATTGTTGTCACGACTCAGACCGTTATGATTGGTACCCACACTAACCCTTCGGTGGGAAAGCCAAAACTACAACCCAACTGAGCAACTTAACCAAAAACTTTGCATTTAAAGATACATAAGCAGGTTTAAATGACCTAAGAAATACAGAGTTTCCATAAACTCCGGAAGTTTAATAACGACTAACAACTATTGCGGAAAAACCACCCCTAGAACCTGAAAGTCATTGTACGAAAATATCTAAAGTGCAATAAGTCTTAGAAAAAGGGGTACAACCCCAACTAACATAAGAAATAACTAATTAGTCTAAGTCCGAAGGAAATGGACTAAACAATAAGAAGGACTCCATGGCAGCCTGAAAGAACTGACTCACCCTTGAAATCTGGTCTCGATCACTATCTCCTAGCTGAGGTCTATCAATAGTCACCTGAAGAAGCCCTGTACTCAACAAAGAACGAGCAAGTGCAGTATCAGTTCACAATCACAGTGTACTGGTAGGATCACACGGCTATTCCAGTAAGCGAAATATATAAGCAGTTACAACATAGTAAACATGACATGTACATAATAGATATACACATTGGTTATCATTTCAGGAGCAATGTACAATTCCACATTCTCAATACAAGTAGATATAACAATTTAATGGTCCTCTCATGGAACCCACACCCAAACTGTTAGTGTGCCGGGTCGTGACACCCGATCAAAGTTAGTGTGTCGGAACGTGACACCCGTTCCAATATGCATGTCAGTACGTGACATCCCATCCCATTTAGTGTGTCGTAACGTGACACCTGATCCATTCAACATACCACAATCTCAATCACAATATATACTTTCTCATAATCATACAGTCAAATGTTGATTCATGGAATACAATCATTCATTCATACTCATTTGCAATAGGTGTGATCAATAGTGCAACATTCACATAGTCTAGGTAGATACTTGTGCCTCATCCAAATTATATTTCTAATTATGCTTCATTATATTTGTGCATTATAGATCTAAGAAATAAAAAAAAATGTTTTTTGAATAATTTTGCTATAAGAATCAAATCATATTTAAATGTTGAATATTGTTATAGGTGTAAAACAATCGATCGTTACAAAATTCAAAAAAACATCTAAACAAACAAGATTGTTATACAAAAGTATAATTATTGTAGTTTGGTTATTTAGAGGTATTTCATTTTGTGACGGCTTGTTTTCTTGTAGGAGTTCCAAGATAAGATCTTAATTGATATTACATCCAGATTGTAGTAGGTGCTATCTCGTTTATATTAAGGAATTCATTTATAAGGTAGCGTCAGTCGATATTAAGAGATTGAGTAGAGGCAAAAACTATTGGAAACAATTCTTTATGCATTACAAAGGGATGCTATAAACTTATTTGGAGTTTGGCCTTGAGTTTAGTGAAAAGTTTCGAAATAGTCAAATACAGATAGGTCATAGATTTTTCCTCTCTTTGAGTAAAAAAATTTCACATAAAATACTTATATTGGTTTAGTTTTTTGCAATTTATTTGAATGAATGCAATTATATTACACTAAAAAAGTGCAGATGGCAAATCAATAGACTAATAAGTTAATTAACACTAATTATATTTTTAATCATGCTCCATTAGGTTCTGTTTGAAATAAGATTGGGCTTAAAGAAATCATCAGTGGAGAACAAATATATTATGAATTTCACATTGTAACGATCCGAATAGTCATTATTTAGGAAAAATGAAATTCAGGAAATTCTAGGCCACTGTCCCGCCCGCCAGGGTGGGCTAGATGCCGCTAGGGCGGCATCGCCACAGCGGGGTAAGTAGTCGCCAGGGGCGGATAGGCGAGACAAAATGTAAATAACGTGAAATCTTATTTCCTCCTTCTCCCTAAAATACGTAAATTAGTCGTAAAACACCCTAGAAACCCCCCAAAAAGCTGCTCCAAGCTTGGGAAAGATGGAGAGAGAGATTTATAGCATAAGGATGTCGATGGATTGTGGATTTCCGGTCAAGATCACCATTACGAGTTCTGGAAATAAGAATCGAAGACCAAAACTCCGTGCAGTTGCTTGGCTCCCAGGTAGGCTAGGTTTTATTAATTGAGTTGTTCTAATCTTTGCTCGATGTGTAGTATAATGATAACCAATGGTAGAATTCATGCGTAGGCCTTCGTGCACCGAACAAAAGATGATTAAATTATATGAAGAAGCCTTAGATGGCGGACTAGGGTTGAGTATAGTCGAGTTATTGTTAGGTGATATACATCATGGTATTCTTATAGGTGATAGTTGTGATTTTATGATTGTGTGATATATGTTTGTTCTTACTTCATTATGATACGTGTATGTATGCGAATGTTGCACTATTGATCACATAAATTGTAAAAGAGGATATATGAATGTTGAATGCCATGAATCACTTCTTGATTGTATGATTTTGAGAATGTATTATGTGATTGTGATTGTGGCTTGTTGAATGGATCGGTTGTTGTGTTCCAACACACTAACTTGGATAGGTTGCCACGTTTCGACATAAATATGGGATCGGTTGCCACATTCCGGCATAATCATTGGATCGGGTACCACGTTCTGGTATGCTAACAATTTGAGTTTGGGTTCCAAGAGAGGACCAATTACGTGATATAACTGTGATATTTGAGAATCGTGGAATTGAACGTGGTTCGTAATGATAAATGATATTGTAATTCCCCGGAGTGGTTATATGGTTATGAGGACTTATATCTGATTGTTCTTTTGTGCTGAGTGAACTTGTTTCGTAACGTGTTGTCGACTGAAATGGGAAGGCAAAGGGTTTAAGGGTCGAAATAGTTGAGAGTAAGGGCTGAAGTGGGGGTAGTGTACGTGAGGTAATCGCTTAGGTGGATATCACCTTGGAGGAAGGAATTCTTAGTTGGTAATTTGAAAGCTTGTGGTAATGTGCTATGTGGCAAGTACGAGGCAACTTAGAAGAGAAAGTAAATGGTATGTCTGGGATTGTTAGTCATAATGGTTGTAGTGCGTATTGTGGACTTTTAGACGTGTTAGAATGGTTAGGCTGTGATCAAGAACCTAGTAAGTAGGTTGGTTGGGAAGTAGTTGGTGGTAAAAGTGCTTGTGTAATTCTGAGGTAGTTGGAGAGAGGGTAATGGTGGAGAAGCGATGGATGCTATGACATGTTTTACTAGTTGGTTTCTTATATTATGCTGTGGCGTCGGGTTGATCGATGATGCCTACCAGTGTGTGTGTTTTGTACTGATACTACTCTTGCTATGTCTTTTTGACATAGTCTGGATGCAGGGCCAGTGATGTCTCATTAGGTAAAAACGAAGAAAATCTCCAGTAGCTTCTATTTTCCTTCAACATGGTGGGAGCTGTGTCATTTATTATATTGTCTAGATTTTTATCTTAGTAGCTTTTGTACTTGTTTTGACGAGATCCTTGGGGGATGTTAATTACTTTACAAGTCTTAACCCGAATTTGTTTAAGAAGGTTTTCATATAAAAACTTTATGATTTCATTTATATTTTTTTTCGTTAATTTTCCTCATGTTTTGACTATTTGGATATGAGGGTTCTCCTACTTAGGTGTTAAAGTGGGTGCTGACACGACCAGTGGGTTAGGTCGTGAAAAATTGGTATCAGAGCCCATGTTACCGGTCTCCCAGTACAAGAGCAAAATGGACTCCTGTGGATGGGTGTGTTGATGTCCATACCTAATCTTCAGGAAGCTATGATGCATTCTAGAAATTTGTCTTATCCTTTCTCTCCTTTCGTACGAAGTGTCACTTGTGGTATCACTTGTCACTAGGCTAGACTTTAAGGAGTATAAGCTCTCTCTCGAGCAACTTACCCCGTTTCAAATGCGTTCCTCTCGGACACCCACTTGTCGCATGAAGACCAGCCTACGCTTTAACCCACTCACTCTCTCGAGCTGGGTGTGTGTACATGGGACTAGGGTTTAGTCTCTCAAGCTGAACCTCATGTCGACCCACTCACACTGGCCATCAATCTACTGGTCTTAGTTTTACGACATCTCTCTCTCGCAAGCCGAAAACATATAAATAAACTTGTATTTGCAACTACAAATTCATTAAATTTATCCACAACCACTAAATGAAATCACATTTTAACTACCTATAGACTATCAACAAGCAAGACTTAACAATTATCTTAACCCATATTCGCTAAATCATACCCTAAGAATTGGGGTGTTTAGCCACACATATATAATAGAAAGAAATTTATACCAAATTGAGCTTACATTCAAATGGGTATGAAGATTTAAGTCTCGATACATGCCAAAATTGAAGAATCCAAGAGACCTAAATCCAAATCTTGAAGATGAAATCCTTTGGAACTTCAAGTCTTTAAAACCCTCTCAAACTTAGAGTAAAAATATCAAAAAGTACTATTCTATATGAAAATTATAATGATTGTTCCACACTTAAAACTACAACTCTAACTAGTATTTATAGGTTTCACAGATGTGTGTTGCAACGGATCATTCAGCGTTGTTAGTCGGAATCACCGATCGATCAACTCGGCGATTTGCCTTTTGGTGTAGTTCATCGCCGTCTTACACCATCCTTCAGCATCGTCGTGCTCTGGGTCATTGGGCGACATGGTACTGCTTCGCGGAACTTCTCGGCGATGCGCCGACTGCTTCTTTTTTTTGCCGACTTGATCCATTCCTTCAGGGCTCAGCACATTGGAACAAAAGATGAAGTGAAACCCTCCGGCGACTTGCCAAGTGGACTCGGCGATCCTTATGCCTTCATTTCTTCGTTCTTTTCATCCTTTTCGTTCTTTTTGCGATGTAGTGTCCATCTTTCCTTCAAATTTAAAATACCTAAAACTTAAGGGTTTTCTTCAGATATTGAGATAAAATAAGCATTTGAGGACCCAATTTCTATTAAAATATAGCCCTAAATGAGTCCAATTTGTGGACTCATCAACAACTTAGCCTTATACTCAACATTCGGAACCTCGGGCAACTCTAGCGCCTCGTTGATGGTTGTGGCATTAAGGGGGATGTCAACTCCCCGGATACGGATGGCGGGGTGAGGATCGTCCCATTGCACAGTGGGTAGGATGGCATAGAATTCTCTCACACAGGTGGAACGTGCATCCGGGGGACCCTCAGTCAGTGGAGTCTATCCGAACTCCATCAGGCGAGCATAAAAGACAGGCGT
Organism: Solanum lignicaule; assembly: GCA_029582545.1. Classification (NCBI taxonomy): domain Eukaryota; kingdom Viridiplantae; phylum Streptophyta; class Magnoliopsida; order Solanales; family Solanaceae; genus Solanum; species Solanum lignicaule. The sequence goes on from JAJOOF010000904.1 coordinate 34,590, forward strand.
CTTCTCATCCAGCTTAAGAAAAATAAAACCTCTCTCGCAGCTGAACCTTGTATTTCTATTGTCGTGATGCCTTTCCAGACTCGCGGCATCGAGGAACCGAACGAAAGGTAGGTTTTCCTCATTTAGCCCTGCCATTTAGAGAAACCTACAAGGATTGGAAAATATACGTTAGAACTCCATAAGACTGGACACTAGGTGGGCAATGGGACTCAGGCTATTGTTTCCCTAGTCCTGCCGAGACGGCCAAATATCCCGCCAGGGCGGGATGATGAAAGCCGCCATAGCGGGATAAAGGCCGCTAGAGCGGTATTCATTTGGGACAAATAACAAGCACGATCATAGCGCCTGTTCGTCCCAAAATCCATGTTTTCGACAGAATTCTAGCAGATCAGAGTAATTTAACTACCCTAGAACTTAAATTGTCACGACCTAGACCGTCGTGATTGGCACCCACACTAACCCTCCTTTGGGAGAACCATCTCTACAACTCAAAACAAGCAACTAAACCAAAAACTAAGGCATTTAACTATGAAACCATATTAAATAACTAATTAATGAAGTTCTCATAAACTTCAACAAGAAATCTAAAGAACTATACTAAACAAATGCGGAAGAAACAACCTAGAACCTCAAAATCAATGTACCAAAAGTACTAACGAAATATCAAGTCTAAATAGGAAGGGGTGCAACCACAATCTAATGAGCTAATCAACTAACTAAAACAATGGTCTAAGTCCGAAAATGGTAGACATAGACGAAAGAGAATTCCATGGCAGCCCGGAAGATTCGGCTCACCTTTGAATTTGATGCGACGATCTCTAATCTCCTAAGTGAGGTCTGTCAATAGCCGCTTGAAGATTCCCCGTACTCAACAAAAATAAGAGCAAGTGCAGAATCAGTACACAACCATAGTGTACTGGTAGGATCACGCAACTATCCCACTAGTGTAACATAAGCAAGTCAAACAACATTATAATCACATGCATATATATATCAACATCTACAATATTATCAACATGCTCATCAATATACATTTATCTCAAATCATTGGTCCTCTCACGGAACCCAAACCCAAACAGTTAGCATACCAGAACGTGGTACCCGATCCCAATGTTATGCCAGAACGTGGCAACTAATCCCATTTTTATGCCGGAACGTGGCAACCAATCCCATTTTTATGTCGGAACGTGGCAACTGATCCCATTCACACACCACAATCACAATCACAATCACAAGTATATCATCAAGATCATACATTTACATCATTATTTCATGGCAGTCATCATTCACCTATCTCATTTACATCAAATGTGATCAACATTGCAACATTAATACATATCCAAGTATCATAATGAAGCAAGAACAAACAAACATCACACAATCATAAAATCACAACTATCACCTACCTCGAAACAAGCTTGAAACCCTAAGAAACTTGATTCTTCCCTTTTCGGATTCATTCCGCTTGTTCTTGGTCTAAAAACAATCAATATAATACGGGAATCAATAAACAATTATTAATTACTTAGATTACTAACAAATCTAACAAACCCTAGATCAACTCATGATCCCAATAGTCCAATTAGGGCTGTCTCCGCCATATATTCATGATCAAAACCTCTCCCCATCAACATTAACCCATTCTATTATGTTCTACAGATCAAAAAATGGATTTGGGGAGTTAAAAGCTTACCTTTAGCCTCAAGAATGGTGAAAAACGAGTAGAAATCGCCTGTGGTTCGTTCACTAGCTCTAAAAAGTCAAAAAGTGCCAAATAAGGTCGTTTAGGGGTTTATTAACGTCATTAGGTCACGTCTGGCCCGCCACAGTGGCCTTCATCTCGCTGTAGTGGTGGCGCCATAGCGATCCACTTCCCCGCCATAGCAACATTTTCTAACCAGTAAGCAATTATGATTTTAAGTCACGTCTCGCCCGCCACAGCGGCCCCACAATGGCCCCGCTAAAGCGATAGAAACGCATGCGAAGTCGGCCAAAATGAAACAGAATGCTATTTTAAAGAATTCCAAATCCTCATTCCACAACACACTTCTAACCCACGACGCTCAGAAAATACCCTTCACGCTAAGATCGATTCCCAGAGATCCACTCACCTAAATTCAATTTCGTAAAGTCGGACGGATTCTTTAACAAGTTATCTAACCACTCATGTAATCAATGAAAGCGCAAGAGGGGGGGTGAATTGCTATTGTTTTCAATTTTCTATTGTGAGTAGTTGACTTGAGATACACCTCAGTCGACTACAATTTGCTAACAGGTATAAGCAGAATCGAAAAATGGGTAAAGTAAACTTGACACAGGAATTTTTATACTGGATGGGATCCAAAGTTGATCTTACGTCCAGTCCCTTTGGGTTGCAAGGGTGTTCTCTTCTAGACTTGGTAACTTTTGATAGGTGTATAGAGTTGAGTGTGACTTCAAAGTTTACACTCAGTTTCTTTTCTCTCTTTTGTTTTGATACAATGCCTTATCAACAATATTTCTTTTTTTTTTGTTTTTGTTTACACAGTAGAACTAAGTAATACAATGCTTATCAAAATTAGAGTAGGAAGTGTTTGAGATGATTCAGACTTGATTGTATATCTTATTGGTTTGTGGATGGAGCATATTTATAGTGTTTAGGCTTGAATCATTTTTGTGAAGAGATGGCAACCCAAGAGATTTGATCCTTGGAAAAGAAGGCAGGAAATCCTTATTTTCCAAGAATAAAGATTGAGGCTTATGTTCTTTTCCATTGATTTAGCCTCAATTTTACTTGAGATATTCTGCTAGCCGTTTGCCGTGATTCTTCAGTCTTCAATAGCCTGAGATCTTCTTCTAGCCTTTAGCCTTGATTCTTCAGTCTTCAATAGCCGTTGAAGATTTTTTATGATCTTCACCTTCCTTAGTTGAGATGTAGCCATTTGAAGTCTCCTTTGATTTAGGCCGTCTTTGATTTGATCTCAATTAAGATCTGCCCTATTTTTCAGCTTCCTTGATTGAAGGTCTTCAATTTTCTGTTTGGTAATCTTCCTTGATTAAGCAGCATGATTTTGTATCTCCATTTTGAATTCTTTCCTTTTTGATGATTATCTAATCCTGAAACGATTTAAATTGTTTATCATTAATACTTTGCACTAACAATCTCCCCCTTTTTGATGATGACAATATATAGTAGTGATACTTCTTTGTCTGTGTAGTTGACTTGTGGGATGGATATCTATCTTGCTCCCCTTGAATGTGGTAAGGTGCAGTCGACTTGTGGGACAGATATTTAAGCTTTGCTCCCCCTGAATAGGTGATGATACCTTTTGTTCTTGTGGAGGAGTTCTTAGAGAACTTAATCCAAGATAGTTAAGAGAGATGAACAGAAAGAAACAATAGAACGACAACGAAAGTATGACACGAGAGCAAGCAACACATTGATAAGAACACACATATAAGTACGACACGAGAGCAAGCAACACATTGATAAGAACACACATATAAGTACGACACGAGAGCAAGCAACACATTGATAAGAACACACATATAAGATAATATTTTCTCCCACTTTGACATCAACAAAAAGGAAAGAAATAAGAGTTTAGCAAAAACAACAACGAACCACAGTCTTAAAATGAGCAACACAACCCATAGCAAAAAGAAACAACAACACCATTAGACAGTTAACGAGGTTTCAGGAAATAGGTCAGGGTATTGACAATAGCAAGGGACATTTCTTCAAATCGGGAGGACAGAGTAGAGGAGATAGCCTTCGAGCCAGCTTGAACCTTGGTAGCAATTTTAATGGCTTCCTTCACAATTTGGTCAAATCTCAGGTGAATCTTTGCAACATTAGCACCGGTTTCTTTAGAGACATCCTTCACATTGTCAACTTTGAAATGAGCAGCAAGCAAGAGATCCTTGAGAGAGTCAACCTATTCACCCATTGCAGTTAGTTTGGTCATGAGATCATTTACTTGAGATACAGTGATGGACATAGCATCAAGCTTGGCATGCATGGCATCAAGATTTTCCAATACTGCAGTTAGCTTAGTAGTAGAGACAAAGGTTGACACTGAAGGCTTGACTTTCTCATGCTTTGCCTTTGACTCATCGAAGTCAGTCTTGAGAAGCCAAGAGGATCCAGAGTGAATAAATCCCATGCTTTGGAAAACACGAGAATTGTAGCATTGCTTGATAAACACCAGAGAGAAATCACCAAGGCACATGTACTAGTATTCAAAGATAAGGGTAAGGAGCATTCCAAAAGGGAGACTGGTGGGATCAGTGATAACATTAGTCATAGCTGCGATAATAAAGGACGAGAGATGCACTTTCACACCAGAGACTAAGCAGTAGACAAATAAGGTATCACGCTGAGTAAGCGTAGAGTGAGACCCGACCCTAGGAAGGACAGTGGTGGCTACAATGTGCGCAATCACTCGAGATTCAAACGGAAGATCTTTAGGACCTAAGTGAGAGGGAATCGGTTTGGAGGGGTGAAAAGTGATTTCTCGCTTGGCTTGATCATATGAGACATCACAATCAGAGAGCCAACCGTTCTTAGGAGGGGCCATGATCCCAGAGCAAGAAATCCCAAACATAGAATCAAATTTTTTACAGTCAATAAAAATACGCTTCCCTAGAACCAAAGATTCGAGTTCACCAGCTTTGGGAAAGCGAAGGTTGGCATAGAATAAGCGAATGAGAGGCTCATAGACAACCATAAGAATCGAGAAGATGTTAGCCCAACCCTGGAATTCAAACAATTTTTTATATGGCAGTCCAAAGAAGAAACAATATCGATGTTAACAACTCTACTATGAACTAGGTTTTTATGTTTCAGAGAATGAAAGAGAAATTCATGAGAAACACTCTAGAAATCCACTTTCTTGTCCAGGGAGCTATCAAAGTCAAACTTGAATTTCTTTTTAGGTGAGCCACTATCATCAGAATCCACAGGAAGCTTGCCTCGAGACGACGCCACGAAGGCAAAATGAGCTTGATCATCAGAACTGTCGGAGTCAAGAAAGATAGCAGCCGGCGCCTTGCTTTTGTTTTTATTTCGAGAACTTTTGCGAGTAGCAGAAGAAAAGGGGATAACTAACTTCACCATTCTAGAGAGGAAGAAAAAAGCTGTGAAAAGAAAAACATAGGAAAAGACAATATAAAGGCAAAAAGAGAGAGGAATATGAAGGGACCTTGACATGACTAGGAAGAATGACGGTTCAAAGGGGCAGAGAGAGAGGCGTTAATAAAGAGACAGAAAATAGAGGAATAAAAGGAAATACAATAACCAAGGAGACATAAATAAGGAAAGACACTATAACAATTAATGAAAGCAATCAATTCAAGAAATAAAAAGATTTTCAAGAATATTCAAAGATTTTCTTAGAAAGCAAAATCTTTCTTCCAAAAGATGTTTTGTAAAAATATCGGCCAATTGAAAATCAGTGCTAATAAACGAAATCTCAATATCTCCATTTAAAACATGATCTCGAATAAAATGGTGTTTAATATCAATATGCTTAGCACGAGAATGATGCACATAATTTTTAGAAAGATGGATAGCACTAGAGTTGTCACACATAATTTTAATGGGTTTGAAAGATAAATCATAGTCACTTAATTGATGAACCATCCATAAAATTTGAGTACAACATTGACCAATAGCAATATATTCTTCTTCTGTGGTAGAGAGAGAAACAAAACTCTATTTTTTGCTATTCCAGGAAATCAAAGATTTTCCTAGAATTTGACACGAGCCACTGGTGGTTTTCCGATCATCTTTATCACCTGCATACTCAACGTCAAAAAAACCTTCAAGGAAAAAAATATTTTCTTTAGGGTACCATAATCCAAAGAGTGTTGTTCCTACTAAATAACGAATAATACCCCTTTGCCGCAGTCAGATGAGATTCCTTAGAAGCTGACTAGAATCTTGCACACTTACAGACGCTAAAAATGATGTCTGATCGACTGGCAATAAGATAAAGTAATGATCCAATCATACCTCTGTATTTTGTTTCGTCAACTTTCTTACCGTCTTCATCCTTATCAAGAGAGCATGTGGAGCTCATGGGAGTGCCTAGAGATTTTGATTTTTCCATTCCAAACTTTTGAATGAGTTCTTTGCAGTACTTTGTTTGACAGAGAAAAGTTCCCTTCTCAGTTTGATTAATTTGTAGTCCGAGAAAGAAGGTTAATTCGCCCATCATACTCATTTCAAATTCACTTTGCATAAGCTCAGAGAATTCCTTGCACAGGGAGATATTAGCACTTCCAAAAATAATATCATCAACATAGATTTGAATAATGAGATTTTCCGAAGAAGATCTTTTAATGAAAAGAGTAGTGTCAATTTTTCCTCGAGTAAAACCATTGCTTATTAAAAAATTGCTTAGATGATCATATCAAGCACATGGTGCTTGTTTAAGACCATACAGAGCTTTAGAAAGTTTGAAAACATGATCGGGAAAGTTTGGATTTTCAAAGCCTGGAGGCTGCTTCACATAAACTTCTTCCTCAATAAAACCGTTTAAGAACACACTTTTTACATCCATCTGAAATAATTTGAAACCTTTATGAGCAGCAAAAGCCAAGAGTAAGCGAATGGATTCTAACCTTGAAACGGGGGCAAAAATTTCATCATAGTCGACTCCTTCTTGTTGAGAATACCCTTGAGCCACCAGTCTAGCTTTGTTTCTAATTATTTCTCCAGATTCATTCAGTTTGTTCCTGTAAATCCATTTGGTTCCAATGATAGACTTATTTTTAGGTCTAGGTACTAGGGTCCAGACCTGATTTTTGTCAAATTGATCCAGTTCTTCTTTCATAGCTTTGATCCAGTGTTCATCTGTGAGGGCATCATTTATTTTCTTTGGTTCTAACTGGGAAATGAGCGCAACCTGTGTCTCATTTCGTCTTGAGGATCGAGTCTTCATGCCTTTATTTGGATTACCAATGATGAATTTGTTTGGATAATTTGGCTCACTTCGCCATTCATTTGGAACTGTTTCGATGATAGGATCAACAATGGTTCTTCAGAAGTTGACTTCTCACTGCTTGTCTCCTTGTGAGTTGATATAGGAAGTTGACTGTCCTCATCATCAGTGCTAATTCTTATCTCAACAGATTTGTTAGAGTCATAAAAAACAACATGAATGGATTCTTCAATATGTAAAGTTCGCTTGTTAAAGATTCCATAAGATCTACTAGAATTTGAGTAACCGAGAAATATACCTTTATCACTTCTAGCATCAAACTTACCAATATTGTCTTTACCATTGTTGTGAATAAAGCATTTGCATCCGAATGGATGAAAATATCCGATGTTTGGTCTCTTTCCATTCCACAATTCATATGGTGTCTTTTTCAATATAGATCTTACTAAGCATCGATTTAACACATGACACGCTGTGCTTATAGCTTCAGCCCAGAATTTGTGAGGTAGAGAGTGCTCAATGATCATAGTTCTTGCCATATCTTGTAAAGTTCTGTTTTTACTCTCCATAACTCAATTTTGTTGAGGTGATCGAGGAGAGGAGAAATTGTGAGTGTAACCCTTTTCGTTGCAGAAGTTTTCAAACAATTTGTTTTCAAATTCTCCTCCGTGGTCACTTCTTATAGAAGAGATATAGTAACCTTTGTCTCGTTGAACTTTTTCACAGAAGAACTCAAAGTTTTTTAAAGTATCATCTTTATGAGACAAAAACATAACCCAAGTGAAACGAGAGTAGTCGTCTACAATTACAAATTCGTACCTTTTTCCTCCGATGTTGGCTGTTCTTGTGGGTTTAAAAAGATCCATGTGTAGCGATTGTAGTGGCTTGTTTGTGGACACAATATCCTTACCAGAGAAAAGGTTTCTTGTTTGTTTACCCATTTGGCAAGCATCACATATATGAGTTTTTGAATAATCCAGCTTAGGTAAACCAATAACAAGATCATTTTTGGCCAGTTTTTCAATTAATCACATGATGGCATGGCCAAGTTTCTTATGCCAGATCCAGGGATCATCAGTCATTGAAGCTAGGCATATATGTTCTCCATTGTTTTTTACAGAGTCAAGTATGTAGACATTTTTTTCTCTGCTTCCTTGTAGGAGATTTTTTCCAGAGTGATCTTTTATTAGACATTGATTCTTTTGGAAATGAACTTCAAGGTTTGAGTCACATAGTTGACTGATGCTCAGCAAGTTATATTTAAGACCTGTTACTAGATAAACATTAGTGATATCACATGCATCATTAAAATTAATTGTACCAATTCCGATTACAGTTCCTTTTGAGTTGTCACCAAAACGAATGCTTCCTCCTTTATATTCAACAACAGATTTGAACATGTTTTATCTCCTGTCATATGATTTGAACACCCGCTATCTAGATATCATTTTCCTTTTATTTTCCTGCAGTGTTAATTCCTACAAAACAAAGTCATTATCTTCTTTTAGGTACCCAATTTTTTTTGGGTCCTTTGAGGTTAGAGCATTCTGGATTTCCTTTAGGTTTCCAAATCCATTTAGAAGTATCATTATTTCGAAACCTGCAATTGTATGAAAAATGTCCAGCCTTTCCACAATAATGACAGTGTTTGAGATTAGCTTCTTCAAGGATGGAATCATTACTGTTAGTTTTTGAATCAGTTGAATTGTAGGACTGATTACAGCTAACATAATTTCCATCTGAGGAGCTTTTGCTTCTAGAGCCTTTATAGTGTTTGGAAGTGGATTTGAGAAAGATTGATTTTTTTTGAAACATTTTCAAGAGTTGTTTTTAACTCATGAATTTCTTCATAGAGTAAATCTTTTTCCACTTCACTAACTTCCAATTTTATTTCTAAATTTCTTTTGTCATTTTGAAGATTTCGAAAATTAGTTAGAATTCTATTTAAATCAGTTACATCACGATCCAGTAAGTTTTTCAAGTCATTACAATTATTACATACCTTAGTGCTTGATTCCTACATTGCCATGAAGCATAAGTTTGCAATTTCTTCATGTTCATTTTCTGAGTTGTCTTTATCACTCCAACTTCTTAGAGCTTTATTCTTTTGATTTCCCATGTGGTGATTCTTCTTAGCTTCTGGACATTCACTGGTTATATGTCCATACTTTTCGCGTTCATAGCATTTTCAATCGTTTCTTGGCTGATCCGTAATATATTTTCCTTTTCCAAAGTTTCTTCCCCTTCTGTTATTTCTAAATCTTCTGAAGGATTCCATGACTGATCTAGTGATCAAAGCAATTTCGTCCTCTGCTAACTCATCTTCTCCTTTGTCTTCTTGAGTTGCTTTGAATGCCACCGTTTTCTTTTTGTTTTCTTCTTGGCTCTTTTTATTTAGGTGAGTTTTCTCTAAAGCAATTAAATCTCGCGTTACCTCATTATAAGTTAGAGTATTTAGATTCATGCTTTCAAGAGAAACTATCTTAGCATGCCATTGTGGTGGTATACTTTGAAGAACTCTTCGTATGTGTTCTATGGGAGGATATGTCTTTCCTGAAGCTTTTAGTTCTCCAATGATCTTGCTTAGTCGAGCAAACATGGCTTCAATTGTTTCTCCTTCCTTCATTGAAAAGAGTTCATATTCATATGCTAGCAGGCTGATGATAGTTTCTTTGACTTTGTCAGTTCCTTCATAAGTAACTTTCAGTTTATCACACATTTCTTTGGCAGTATCACAGCAAGAGATCTTTTCATATTCTTCCTCACTAATTGCATTATACAAGAAATTTTTGGCTTTGGCGTTTATTTGGATGACTTCCATTTGTTCATCATTGTAGTTCTCCAAACTTGGTGTAGCAGTAGACTGACCTTCATCATAATTTGTTGGAATTTGAATATCACCAAGCTTGATGATTCTCCAGACCTTTACGTCATAGGATTTTATAAAGGTCCCCATTCTCACATTCCAATGGGAAAAGTGTTTTCCATTAAAGTATAGAGGTTTGGTTTGAGATGTTCCTTCTTGGAATAGTGCGCCCGTGATCTTTTTCTCACATGTTGTTAGACAGTTCTTTGTGAGACGAGGCTCTGATACCAATTGAAAGCGCAAGAGGGGGGTGAATTGCTATTTTTTTCAATTTTCTGTTGTGAGTAGTTTACTTGAGATACACCTCAGTCGACTACAGTTTGCTAACAGGTATAAGAAGAATCGAAAAATGCTTAAAGTAAACTTGACACATGAATTTTTAGACTGGTTGGGATCCAAAGTGGATCTTACGTCCAGTCCCCTTGGGTTGCAAGGGTATTCTCTTCTAGACTTGGTAACTTTTGATGGGTGTACAGAGTTGACTGTGGCTTCAAAGTTTACACTCAGTTTCTTTTCTCTCTTTTGTTTTGATACAACGCCTTACCAACAATATTTCTCTCTTTTTTTTTTTTACACAGTAGAACTAAGTAATACAATGCTTATCAAAAGTAAAGTAGGGAGTGTTTGAGATGATTCAAAATTGATTGTATATCTTTTCAGTTTGTGGATGGAGCATATTTATAGTGTTTAGGCTTGAATCATTTCTGTGAAGAAATGGCAACCCAAGATATTTGATCCTTGGAAAAGAAGGCAGGGAATCCTTATTTTCCAAGAATAAAGATTGAGGCTTATCTTCCTTTCCATTGATTTAGCCTCAATTTTACTTGAGATCTTCTGCTAGCCGTTAGCTTTGATTCTCCAGTTTTCAATAGCCTAAGATCTTCTTCTAGCCGTTAGCCTTGATTCTTCAGTCTTCAATAGCCGTTGAAGATTTTTTATGATCTTCACCTTACTTAGTTGAGATGTAGCTGTTTGAAGTCTACTTTGATTTAGGCTGTCTTTGATTTGATCTCAATTAAGATTTGCCCTATTTTTCAGCTTCTTTGATTGAAGGTCTTCAATTTTCTATTTGGTAATCTTCCTTGATTAAGCAGCACGATTTGGTATCTCCATTTTGAATTCTTTCCTTTTTGATGATTAGCTAATCCTGAAACGATTTAAATTATTTATCATTAAAACTTTGCACTAACAATCAAAACCATAATTACACCACCCGATTGTTACCAGATTTCCATACACCTTGACGACTCTGATTTCGTCCAAATCTGGACAAGGTTGGGAAAATCCAATTACTACGAAAAAGTTTTTCTGGCCCCAAATTTTCCCCCATTGGAATTTCTATAACGACGGAACTCGGTCGTTACATAAATATGCAATCATATTAGCAAAATAACCCATAAATTGTTTCAAAATCCAAGTTTTTCATCAAGAGACCCTTCAACTTTCCCCACCCATTTTGGTATCAATTTAACCATATTTTTATAAAATCCTTACGCCCAGGATGTTGTGGAGACGTTGGGGACGTAAGGGAAGTGCCCATGCTACGTTTTCCTAACAAATCAAGCAACCTAGTTCATTTTCGAATAACTACCCGGAAACCGTTTCTAATCGATTAGGTAACAACATGCAATTGTTGTTAATCAAGTACGAAAGTAAAGAGTGTAAAGAACTAGAATATTACCTGCGTTTCAACGTTCGGGGGAGAGTGATCGAGAGGATTTTTGGGAGAGTTTCGAAAGTTTTGGGAGAAATGAAAAAAATGTTTTCCTTTTCCCCCTTTATTGTTTCCCAATCTCCCGCCTCAACGGGAGATCCTCACCACAGCGGCCCCGCATCAGCGGGAGTGCTACCGCCCCGGCGGGCCAGGATGTGTAATTTAAACGCATTTGTTTCTTCGTGTGTTGCCTAAAATTTCTTCTAACACTTGGGGTATAGTGTAACGACCCATGTGGTCGTTTTAAGTACTAGAGCTTTTTATTTTCATAAAATATTTTCCGATAGATTTTAAATGGGTATTTTGGACTATTCGTAACTACAATTATAAATTTAGTAGGGTAATTTTAATAATTAATTTAGTTGGTGATTAAAGAAGATAACATTAAAATTAGTAGAGGTCACTTTTACCACTTTTATAGTTAGTACCACTTTTATAGTTAGTCTTATATAATAATTAGGGAGTAAAATATTCTGTAGAAAGAATAAGGGTTTGAGGCGAGAAAGCAACACCTGC
>JAJOOF010000905.1:0-39664 GCA_029582545.1 Solanum lignicaule
CTTCCTAGGAACACCTGGTGTGAGTAGTTTTATCGGATGCTACTTGCACATTGCACTAGTGTGACTTGGGGGTTGTCTTAGGTGATGGTTCCTATGTGAAGACTATGTCTTATGGTGTGCTTATGACTCTATGAATATATGTGGTTGAATTGATGAAGGCTATATGTAAGTTCAACCTTGGTAACCTTAAGGTGATACATTGCACCAAGTCATCCCTAAGGGTTGCTTGAGGAGAGGAGTTAAGATAAAGAGGACGGTAATGTATTGTATGTATTGAATATGCCAAAAATGATATAAGTGGCTCTATGTGCTATTATGAATGGTTTCCATGTGTATGATGATGTATGTGGTTTATATTGTTCCTTTTGTACTAAATGTTCTTGAAGTTTCTCTAAAGAGGCATGATGCATGGTTTCCAACTAAATGTCCCTTTTAAAAGCATGTTTTGCATGGTTATCATACTTAGTGCATTCTTGTACTAACACCATTCTTCTTCATCTTTTTACACCAAGTGTAGGTGGTGGTGGCTAAAGGACCTTTCCTAGAAGTGATGAGCTTGGCTTACTATTCCCAAGTTCGGGTGTGTCCTTAAAGATTCAAGGACCTTTATGTTAAAGTGTTTCCTTCAGTTCAATGTACTAGATAGTAGTTTCTTTTGTATTTTAAGGGATGTGACCCTCTTGTGTTGTAGTGGTATTATGGCTACCTTGAGACGTAGTACTCTGATTTTGTATTAAAGTTTTAAATGAGGTGACTTTTTAAGTCTTGTGTTGTATTATGAAACTTTTTTAAATTTTCCGCTATTTTTTTCTATGATAAATGCTATGACGAATGCTAAGGGCTTGTATAAGACCTCCGAGAGGTCGAATACACCGGTAACGACTAGGGGGTGCTCTTGGGTTGTTACAAACCTGGTATCAGAGCATAAGGTTATGAAAATGGTCTTAGGATTCAACGTCTCATGAGCCACGTCTAGTTGAGTTTTTTGATGTGGGGTAGACACCAGATTCCATGACTAAGCTCTCATGGTCTATGTCGGTTAAATCCAATCCTACTGTGATAGAATGAACTAGAATTGGAGTTATGAACTATAATCACTTAATGAGTTTTCCTTAGTGTGGATAGGGGTATGGGACCTTATCCATACATTGCACAAGGTTTCTTTGATGGTTCTTATGGTTTGTTTCCTTATGCTGACATGATTAATATGTTGAATATGCCTGTATTTTATGCTTTTGGCACTTGTTTCTATGATACTTCATAAACTTGATCGAATGCATAGTTTTCAACTAAATGTCCCTTTTTATCATCTTAAATGGTTTTCATGCATAGTTACCATACTTAGTGCATTAATTGTACTAAACCATATTTTTTCTATTTTTCTACTAAGGTAGGTTCCGGCATCTAAGGCGACTCCTTCTAGTTCAAGCTTGGGTTGACTACTCTTCAAGCTTGTGGTATGTCCTCATGTATCTGAGGACAAGAGCTTTATTGTTGTTTCATTTCATGAGTTGTACTAGACATTTTCACATTCTCTATTGTAAGGGTTGTGACCCTAGTATTTTGAGACTCCGATTGTAGTAGATGGCTTAATGAGACTATGTCTGGACTTCCTCTTTAATTTTATGAAAGATTTCTTAAAACTTGAAATTGCGTTTTATTGATACTTATGTGATGATGATAAGCTAATGGGCTTACTTCGGTCCTTCGGGATTCCATGAGCCATGTTACATCTAGGGGGTACCCTTGGGTCGTGACAATATTTCTCTCTCTAGAACTTGAAGAGGAAGAAGGGGTTCAAGCTAGGATTAAGGCCAAGTCTCCATTCCTCATGAAAATTGTGGGCTTTGATAGTAAGCTATAATAGTTTTCATCCATGGATTCCTTCCATTCATGGATTTCCCAAATTCTCCTATTTCAAAAGTTAGAATTCCCCAATTGAGTTAGGGTTTTCTTCAATTATCATGGGTTCTTTTAATTATTGATCTAAATGATTGAATTATGATCTCTTATGCATGAATTGATGAAATACTATGATTTTATGATGATTCTCCTATGAACCCATATTTTCCCAATGTTTTCAAGTTATGATCATGTGATGTAGGATTTTGATTATAAAGGAAGAGTTTTATGAAATTAAGCATGTATGCTAGCTTTACACGAAATTATGATGAAATCCATATCTAATCCTTTGTTTTCTAAATGTTGATGAGTGAAAGTAGGTTTTGAACCTTGAAAGGTAAATTATGGAATTATGCATGATCTTATGAAATCTATGCAAATGTTTTAAGGACGCTTTCAGAGTAAAGTATCAATGATGATGATGTAGATGTGTTATTGAAAGGATTTTTCTAATATACACATAAAAGTAGGATATGAAAGGTTTTCTCATATAATAAGAATTTTAAGGTCGAAAGGTTTTCTCACCTAATTGAATCAAAGATTAAGAGCTATCCTAATGAACCTAGCTTGGATCGGTTATTGAATGATACATTTCCATGAATGATGAATTGTCTTGGATTGGAAAGATGACGTGCCTTTCCATGGATAATAATATTAAGAAGAAATGACTATTACATGGGATTTATGCTTAGCAGTGAGAGGATATTGAGATGGAAGCTCTCCCGTTAGTAGAGGTCGGGTTACTAGTAGAAATCTCCTTATCCCATACCGACGTGCCCCCATAGGATGATTGTCTAGATAGACATTAGCTGGTGAATCCACTTTAGCTCAGATTTAAGGTCCTTACCTTGGCAAGTGGGACAACCCTTTTTCGGTATGGGAGACATTGGGGATCATGTTATAGCTCACATGGTCTCTGTGTCGGTTAAGGTTGATTACCACATTAATAATGAACTAAGGTTACTTCTAGAAGTATCTCATATGTGTTCTAAGGTTTCAAATGATGTTAGCTTGCATTGACCATGGTTTTATGACTTATGTTTTCTAACCCTTTTATATCATTTTTTAGCTTGGTCAATTGCATGTCATGAAATGCCCCTTTTAGCATGATTAAATGTTTTATGCATAGCTATCATACTTGGTACATTGTTTCTTACTAACGCATACTCTTGCCTACATTTCCCTATATGTAGGGTCCGATAGTCATGTTTCTCAGTTTTGTGGCTAGTGGTTGATTTTGAGATTTTCTAGCTTTGGTGAGTCCTCATGCTTCGAGAAAGGATTCTATTGTTTCAGTTCAATTATTGTATTTCACTATTGGGCATGATGTATGGGCTAGGCCCAATATCATTCTATTGTATTAGATGTCTATTGTGATAACTATTTTAGACGTTTGCTTCTCTTTTGTAAAACTTTTGGACTTGAATTGTTGTTTTACTTCCATTGTTCTATTTCTATGTTATGAATGCTAAGTGGCATGTATGGGGTCTCTTGGAGTCCTATATGCCATGTTACATCTAGGGGGTACCCCTGGGTCGTGACAAACTTGGAAGTCAGAGCACAAGCTTTAGAATGGTCCTAGGATGTCTTATAAGCCTTATCGAGTAGAATCTTGTTCATGAGTGTCAAGCGCGCCACATTTATGAATGAGCGGCTACAAGATGTTTAGGAAACTCCTCTTTTTTCAATACTCTAAATTTGTGTGATAGAGTTTAACTCTATAAGGTCTCTGATTAATGTTTCAAGGACACTTCATCCAATTCTAAGTGTCAACGATCGCTAGTTAGTATATAACCCAACAAAATGAGTTGGGGTCGAATCCCATAGGGAGCGGTATGTGCTTAAGATTCAATAGGAAGTACGAATATTCTCAAGTCAATTATAGGAATAGACATTATCAAAAAAAAAACATAATTCAAATCTGGGGGTGACACAAATGTCAAATAACATGGGGGTTTTGATTGTAATTATCAACTACAACAGCAACAAATAACAAGGAATAACAATAATGAGACGGGTTCTTGGGATATGATTCGATTATAGACTAATGTAGACAAATGGGTAATTGCAACTGATAGTAAATAGTTGTAAATTAGTGAATAGGCTAGACTATAGAGGAGGTAAACTTTCTCTCTAATAATTTACCCTGAATTAAGTCGGTTTCTCTCGAACACCAACAAGCAAGCAAATAAGCACAGCCTACGCCTTAGTCCGTTCACTCTCTCGAGCTGAACCCATGACAACCCAATACCCACAGACCATCAATTCAATAATATTGGTTTTAAAACCACTCTCTCGAGCAAGCCAAAAACACGAAGGTAGGACTGCATTTGCAACTACAATCCTTTATTTTTAACCACAATTAATGATTGAAATCACTTCTAAACAGCATTTAAACTAACAATTACCAATACCCATCAGCTTAATCAACCCTTAATCACATAATCACACCCCAAGAATTGGGGTTTTAGCTAGACATCATAAAATCATAAAAATTGTTACCAAATTTTGTTTCCATCAACTGGATTAGATTAATTTCCTCTTTACAAAGGTCCAAATTGAAGAATCTCAAAGACCCACTTCCGATTTCTCAAAGATGGAAAAAACTTCAATTCTTCAAAGTTAAGGAAAACTTGTCTCAATACTCTGAGTTCAAAACTAATTCCAAAAATATGATAAAAATTATGATAAAAAGTTTCTTAGATTAATGTTTGAAAATGTATTTATAGTCGCCAAAAATATGCTGCGAAGGACCATTTGGCGCAGTAAGTCGGGATCACCGATCAACTTGGTGATCCACCCTTTAGTCAGTTTCATCGCCTTTTTTCTTTGGCCTTCAGCTTCCTCAAGTTCTGTAACTTTGGGAGATCCAACACTGCATCACGGAACCACTCGGCGACACGCCGACTGCTCCTTTCTCTCGCCAAATTGATTTTCTCCTTCAGGGCTTGGCATACTGGATATTTAGGTGGTCAAGAGGCTATTAGGCGACTCGCCAAAGGGACTCGGCGATCACCAGGCCTTCATTTCTTCGTTCTTTCAGCTCACTTCTTTCCTTTTTACAAATTAGTGTCCATACTTTATTCCTCAATCTAAATACCTGGAAATCAAGTATTTTACATCAATTATTGGTACAAAATAAACATTTGAGGACACTAAATATATCCAAATAAAGCCATAAATGAGTCCAAATCGTGGACTCAGCAACACGCCCAACTTAAACGCTTATGTTGTCTCAAATACTGATGAATAACCTTGAGCTTCAGGTATTTTGAGTTTGAGGCAAAGCATGGACACTACTTGACAAAAAGGAGCAAAAAGGCTGAAAAGAACAAAGAAATGAACGCCTGAGGATCGCTGAGTTCACTTGGCGACTAATAAAATAATTGCAAAAGGAGACCTAAAAAAAGAGACCTCAAAAATAGGTCGCTAAAAAGAGACCTCATGAGGTCGCTATTTGCATCAATAACTTTTTTTAATTTTTTTTAACAGGAGAGACCTTGTAAGGTCAATTTTATAAAAAAATCTGCCTAATTAATAATATAAGTGACTTATTTTAATTTTTTTATTTTATAGTATGTCTATATATAAAATATGAGACCTCACGAGGTCGCTATTTGTTAAAATAAAAAATATTAATTTAGATTTAGATACGTCGTGAGTTCTCATTTTATTAGTCAAATTTGTTAAATAATATTTTAAATTAAGAGACCTCATGAGGTCTCTTATTTTTATTAAATTAAAATAAGAGGCATTTTTAATTTAGTTCATCTCCTTTCCCGCTCTTCACCTAAAAGCTACAAAAGGCCCTAACTTCTCTCTTCCCCATAGCTTTACAAGTGTGTAGCCTCCGGTTGTCGTCAAGCCTCTCATTAGTTTGAAGTTTTAGTTTTCACCTTCGAAACTCACTTGGTTTGAAGCTAAAGCTTTCGTCGTCGATTCAAATTCTCGGTGTTGATTTCTTTCTCTGCAAATAAAGATGAATCTTTCAATCTTTAAACAAAGTTGTAACTATATTGTTTATTTATTGCAAGCATCCATCAATGCAAACTCACTCTTTCAATTTACTACAAGCATTAAGTAAAATTTGTGATTCTCTTTTCACTTCATGAACATATAATTAACTTTCGGTTTTAATCTTGTTCTATCTTAATGTCATGTTTTTACTTCTCATGATGATTAACATGAATGCTAGCAAGTTTTATATCATATAATTTAGAAGAAGATACATGGGTAGTAATATCTAAGAATAAAGAAATAAAATCGGTTATGAAGATTTTCTATTATATTTTGAGACTATTATACCTTATATCTCACTCTAAATAACTCCTAATAATCTTGTGTTGAATTCTAATTTAAATTTAGAACTAATATCATTTTGGTTCATGTCTCTGTATGTATTTTAGTTTTTTTTTAACTGAGGAGAGAAAAGTTACATATATATATATATATATATACACACACACTATAGTCTATAGATATGAACCATCGTGCAATAATGAGAAGAGAAAAGTTAAAAAACCATTGTACCGAGAAATTTCCTTGACCTTAATAGTGCTTATTGGCTGCATCATCATCATCATCATGCTAGCTGAAGCTGCTGCCTCAAATGAAAGAATCCCTTAATACTACTAACTGGGAAGATGACTTAATTTTGTGTTTAAAAAATTCAAATTTTATGTGTTGATGGATCGTAGTTTGATGTATAATAGGAATAAATTTGATCGAGTGGGGATAAGGCCTGAACATACATGGGTAGTAATATCTAAGAATAAAGAAATAAAATTTATTATGAAGATTTGTATTGTATTTTGAGATTATTATACCTTATATCTCAATCTAAAATAATCATGTTGTGAATTCTGATGCAAACTTAGAACTAATATCATTGTAGTTTATGTCGTTGTATGTATTTTAGTTGTTTTTAAACTGAAAAATGTGTGGATTAGATGTTTTTGCTGATAATTGACAATCAAGGTGACTTGTTCTTTGTTTATGAGAAACTAAGATGACATTTGGATCTACCTATTATTTTATTGGTTGTAGTAATGAGATGAGGAAAGTTATATATATACTATAGTCTATAGATATAAACCATCGTGCAGTAATGAGGAGAAGAAAGTTAAGAAACGATTGTGCCCAGAAAGGTCATTGACCCTTCTGTAATAGTGTTCACCAATTGAGCGAGTCCGGCATATCGTCGCAAAGTAGTACACTCAAGTGGACTCCACCTAATGGACGGATACAGAGATAGTATCCAGAAAGATCGCCCTACTACTATTTTTTTAATGATGTATTCTATTTAGATTTATTTAGGGAAGTGGACATTATTTGGGACAAACTGTTGAGAGAAGTATGCTTTTGTAGTTACCAAAGATACATTTATTCATTTGCACAAGGCCTAGTTAAGCAGTCCCTACTAGGATTGTTACAATTTGATTTTCAGTAAATTATTACATAATTTAGTGTTTAACAAATTCAATTTTTTGTGATCTTTATGTAGATGGATCGGTAACTCAGGCTTAGGCATTCAACGCAACATACATAAGAAAGAAGAAAAATCCCGAAGATCCAAACGTGTGGGTTGAGCCGCAAGCTGAACTAACCTATGTAAGCCTCTAATTTAAACTAATAGTTACTTATTTTCTAAATTTATATTCTAATAATAACACCATTAAATTTAGAATCGATATCTTCAAGCTTTGGAGGATTTATGACAAACTCAACTAGAAGAAAATCGAGGTATGCCACTTACCCAAGAACAGGCTGAGAGAGTGTGGCTAGACTTGATTGGTGGGCTGAGTAGATATGGGTATGCCTATGACATGCCGCAACAGACCTTTCGTGAATATCATTCTGAGTTTGAATGCCTAAGTAGTTCCTAGGATGATGAATCGATGAAGAAAAATTTGGCTATGGAGCAAAAGATAGCTGAGCTATCTAGCCAAGTCGAAGACTCGCGGGGTAGGGAAAGGTGGAGGGACATAGAGTATGCGGGTCTTAAGGCTCATTTAGATGCATTACTTTCTTCAAGAGGGATTCCCTCTTATTCCAATGATGTCACTTTCCCTCCTCGACCCTCTCAGTCTCAACCTACTCAATGTCCAGTGTATGGTCTACAAAGAAATATGACAAATGAGTCTAGTAGTGATGAAGAAGATGAGGATCATGTGGCAAACACACTACCGCATTAGTGAAGTTTAGAGTCGTAATAGATAATCTAAGTTCTTTACTTTATGACTCTTTTATGGGACTTATTTGTTTTGTGAATGCATGATAACATTGAAATCCTATTATATAACTTATGAATTTTATGATTTTTTGTTCAATTTCAAATTACGTTGAAGGTGAGTTGCATATTGAGTTGATAAGAGAATATTTAGTAATTGTATTGTATCAATTGATTGTTCGAAGCTCTTTGAGCTTGATTTAGCTAATTAGAAAGGTATTGAATTAATATGACAGGTGATGAGCAGCTGCAAAAATAGTTACAAGTTGCCAATTTTTTTCCAGAAAAAGAGACCTCATGAGGTCTCTATTTTGCATTTTATTTTCCAGAAATTTCATAAAAGAGACCTCATAAGGTCTCTTTTCTGCATTTTCTTTTTTAGAAATGTAGTACAGAGACCTCATGTGGTCTCTTTTCTATAGTTTATTTTTTAGAAATGCAGTAAAGAGACTTCACGAGGTCTCTTTTTGGCAATTTCATTTTTTAGGCTATGAGATAAAGCGGCCTCGTGAGGTCTCTTTTATTAAATATAAAATAAAAATAAATAATATAATAGTGACCTCATGAGGCCACCTTTATTAAAAATAAAACAAATGTAAATTATGAAATTGCGACCTAATGAGGTCTCTTTTTAAAAAAAATTGGAAAATTTATTGGTCACCTCGTGAGGTCTCTGTTTGGCGACCTCATGAGGTCTCTACAAAATAACCACCTACATTATAGTGACCTACCGTAAAATAAGGCACTTCTTGGGAGGCAACCCAAGGTTTTACTGCTTTTAATTATATGTTCGAATAGTGGTGTGCTGATTTTGTAGGGTAAAGTGAGAAAGGTGTGAGAAGTGTTGTTGGTGAGCCAAGGACCCAGTGGGCGAGTCGCCGAATCTATCGGCGACTCCGACTTAATCCGCCGTTGGGACCCCAAAATAAGGGATGTCCTATAAAACTTGGGGAGGTAAGTATGCGTTAGGCGCGTCTCCGATTTTATCGGCGATAAGACTAACGTCGCCGAATGACAAAGAACTGAACGGTTATATAAAGGCAGAAGGTCAAAATTTTTGAATCTCTCACGTTCCTTCGTCTCAAACTCCTAAAAATCACACCAAAGGTACTTTTTCTTAGATTTTTACCTTTCCATTAATATTTTAATTGGTAAATAGTGCTTGGGGTTGAATCTCTTTGCTGCTTAGCATTTCAAAAAGCTATTTGATCGGCATTAAAGGTTAGCCCATAAAACCCCGAATTTATCTTAAAAGTTTTTGCACTCTTTTGCAATTGTAGTATCAAGATGACGTTTGTTGGGCCTCTCTGATAGAAATAAGTTGATATGCTATGTGTGATCCGAACTTAGTTGCCTAAAATATTTTAATAGTCAAATGCCTTGTTGTTTGTGCTTTAATTTGATTGAGATTGAAATGGGTGCCGCTTGATAGTCATTGTATTGGTTGGGTAAAACCTAAAGAGCCCACATTTGTGCTAAATAAAAAAAGTTTCTGAATGAAGGAATGGGTGACGACATTCTTAAGCGTGATCGTAGTTAAATGGCTAAAATTTGGCATAATCGGAAGAAGTCTGAGTATTTCAGAATGATTGGAAGTATGAGTCTTGCGTGAATTTCGTGTCTGCATGCTTTAATTTTGTTTTCAGTGCTTGTAAGTTCGATTCAAAGAAGTGGGTTGAAAAATAGGCACGGTGAATCATTCGGCGAGCTGGGTCGTGCTCACTAAACGATTCGGCGGTTCGCCTACTGATCTTATATCTCCCTTCATTCATGTCCATAATGCTGAGAGAACTGTAACTTTCGGCGGACACATCCGTGGTCGTCGAAGGTAGTCGGCTACTCGCCATTAGGACTTCAGACCGCCCTTCGCATGCCTCTTCTACTCTCTTTCACTGTATATTTTTGGCGAACTACTTCGTCATCGCCGAAAGTAGTCGGCGTCTCGCCAAATAGACTTTTTCATCGCTTATTTGCCTAGATTTCAAGCTAATCCTTCGGCGAGTTTGACCTTGCTCGCTAAGGCTATTTGGCGATTCACCGATTGATCAACAAACCTTTCTGCTTTAGATTTTTTGTGTTTTAATGTGATTGTTTTTCCGACTAATCACAAACTTTTGCAGATATGGTACGCACAAACCTAAATGCACCACCTCAGAAAAAGGCAACGGAAATTACAATCAATGAAGAAGGATCACGTCCTTCATAGAAAAAAAAGCAAGATCTCCCACCGGGAGATAAAGGTAAACGAAAGAAGCATATTGCTAGAAAATGGTCAACTATTGAGCCAGATATTTCTGAGCCAAAAGATGAACAACCCTTGATTCACCGACAGAATAGGCTCAGAGAAAGACCTCAATCAACACCTATCAGAGTTACATCAGCTGCAACTCCTTCGACCACTGAATCAGTGTTAGCCCCGGCACCACCTTTAGAGGCCCCTGCACTCCCCGTAGCTCCACCACCACCCAGATTGCTGAACAGATTGAAAGACGATGGTTTATGAACCATTCTAGAAGAAAAGCTACTATCGATGGAGGGTTTGGAAGGTAAGCATGTTGAGGTGCTTGACATGCTCAAGTATCATGAGTTCGAGCAGTTCACTAGGCCCCGGGGCCCTTATATTCCTTTTTGGGTCCGGGAATTCTACTTAGCCTATGGGGAGTTGGTCCCGAAAAATATGAAAAATGCCAGTGAGTTCCGACCAGTGAACTCGATTATGGTGAGAGAAAAGGAAGTTGACTGTCACATCGAGCATATTAATGTTGTACTGGGTCGACCGTTGCACTCGGTACTGCCCTACCAGGGTTTGCCTATCGTTCCGGTCCTAGATGATTTGAAGGGTTGGTTAGCTCCGAAGATTTCTGACATCACCCTGAGGTGGTTGGATGCGGGAGCTCCTATTGAGAAGAGGGATATGAACATCATCTCCCGGTACTGGCTTGGCTTCATCAGCAGCACTATCATACCATCCCAGAACGAGTCCATTGTTCATCATCCTAAGAAGGCTTGCCTTGGTTCTATCATGGCTAGGAGGCGGATCGACCTGGGACTGCTGGTTTCACAAGAGATGGCTTTGAGAGCCAAACAGACACAGACATCCCTGCCATTTCCTTTTGTGATTACTGAGTTATGTCGGCGTGCTGGAGTACCTCGAGATCCTGCTAGCAATATAGAAGTCACTCCATCTTCCTCCACTGATATCCGGTGTATAGAGGCAGAATTTACACAAGAGGAGGACGATAGGAGAAGAGCAGCCCCAATAGATACTTCTCTAGAGGTCAATGTTGACTCATTATCAGCAGAAACACATTCGTCCACCCTGGCATCTGAGCCCTCGGATATACCAGCTCCTTCTTCTTCTTCCTCACAGGCTCCAGGTGCTTCCTCATCCTCCCAGCCTGCCAGAATCACTCAGGCCATGATCTTGAAGATGGGGCAGTTGGCCTATTCAGCTGATGTGAGAGCTACCAGACTGGAAAGGTCTATTCCACAGATGATTGACAGGGCCATACTAGCAGCACTTACTCCCATTCAGACTTCTGTTGATGCCTTGACAGTGAGAGTTATGGCTTGTGAGAGCAGACAGTGGGAAACCTCTGAGGTGACCGCCCTAAAACCTGAGATTGCAAGTTTGAGGAAGGACATAAATTACCTTAAATCTACTGACTTCACTTCACTCAAAGAGAGAGCAGATGATAAGGATGTTCCTGTGACCACCAGAGATGTGCAAGGGGATGGTGCAGCACAGGCAGAGTCGGATGCAGAAACCGATGAGAAGTTGATAGCAGCACAGGTTAAGGAGATAAGAGAGAGCCAAGATGCGAGCATATTCAGAGATCTACTAGATCTAGTAGAGACAGTTACGTCCACAACAGCCCCTAGTGGATCTGGCACTACTTTTCCTTCTAAGACTACTTCAGGCACTGATGCCCCAGCAGATAGAGAGACTGCGTAGCTAGGACCTTTCTCTGCCCTCCTCTCTATCTACTTACATCTAATTTTGGATTCTTATTACTTGTATTTGAGGACAAATGATTTTATTTGTGGTGGGGTGAGGCTCACACCTTGTGTATTGGTGTTTTGTTGTTTTGGTGTACATTTGTGTTGTTCTATTTAAAATTGTTTTACACTGCTTTTATGGATGTTTGAGCTCATGGCTCCACTTACTTTTAATTGTAAATGATTTTGACCCTTCCAAAAAAATTTGAATTTTTCGCACATTTTTGCCACCCCTCGTAAGTAGAATGTGGCTATTCCATTGCAAAAATTTGAGTCTCGATTTCGATCAATAGCGATGACTTGAATAGTGCTCTCAATTGAACGAACATGAATGTACGGCTACGATGAGGCCACATGAAGTGCATAAATAATATGTGAACTCTTTGCATCTCGTTGTGATTAGCCATTTATCGAATTGATTCTCTTGTAATGACCGTTGCACACTAGCGAAAGTATGTGGTCTTGTTTGACTTAAGTGTCGATGCCTTGTGTGATTAGCTTGCTTTGAACCATGCATGAATAAATCTAGAATTTGCCATGTTAGTCTGATTGATTTAGAAAGGTGTCCTCTAGAAATGATTTTAGGCAACTTTAAAAAGTGTGAGCCAAATTTTATATATACCTCTTTTGTGGCCAACCCGTGAGTGTGTGAAACTCTTTTGAACACCCTTTGAGTCTTACCTTTCATTGGAAAAACATTGATGAACCCTAGACCTTACTTGACCCACTACCTATAATCCTCTTGATTTGTGGTTTAGCAAATATTTGGCCTAAGTTAGGGGTGTGGTGAAAAGGAAAAGGAGAAGTCAAGAAGTGCAAGAAAAGTCCCCCTTAACCCATGGTGTTGTAGAACGATGGAAACCCTTTTTTTTAAAATGTGGAATAAAGTACAAAAGAAATTGAGTTTCCCAATAATCCATGGAGGTGAATAAAACGATGACTTAGAAGCACTAGAAAAAGATTTGATAGAGGAAAAGAAGGGAATGCCTTGAGAGTACCACATCTCATGAGGAAGAAGTCATTGAGCCTAAATGACCATACCTTTGCACTCAGCCCCATTATAAGCCTTAGAAAGACATTTTTTAGCTTGAGTAAGCCAAATCGAAAGTCGATTGGAAAATAAGGGCAAATCTATGGGTGAAAGTATGCATTGTGCTCCTCTTTTTTAGTGTGACCGTTGCATCTGATTCCTGATCTTGAATTGATTAACCTATGTGTGTGAATATGGAATCATTCTTTATTTGAGGGCATTTAGATACTTTTTGTTGAGCTTGAACCTGCACAAGTAGCAAGTATTGCGAGCATGAGAATCTTTGGCAATGGTGTGTCACAACTTAAATCTTTGAGTACACAATTGATCCTTGCATAAGTAAATTGAGTCTAGTTGAGTGCACTCATGATTGAGTCTTGTGTAGCACTGTTTGAAACACCATTTTTGAATGGCTGAACTTAAGTTTGCTTGAGGACAAGCAAAAGTTTAAGTTAGGGGTGTTGATGAGTCCAAAAATTGGACTCATTGAGGGCTTTATTTTGATAGAAATAGTGTCCTCGAATGCTTATTTTGTCTCAATATCTGGTTTTAGGTATTTGCAGTTTTAGTGGAAGCATGGACACTTAGGCGCAAAACGAAACAAAAAGGCTGAAAAGAACGAAGAAGCAGAAGCCCGAGCATCGCCAAGCACCTTTGGCGATTCGCCGAATGGACAGACTCCGCCCTTTGTTCCAGTATGCGAAACCCTGAAGGAAGAGGATAAAAAAGGCGATGAAAGGAGCAGTCAGCACTTCGCCGAATAGTTCCGCGAAGCAGTACTCTACTACCCAATGGTCCAGAACGTGAAGATGCTCAAGACAAGAACTAAACGGCGATGCGACAGAAGAAGGGCGAGTCTCCGAGTCATTCGGCGAACTCGACTAACCTCACCGAACTATCGCCAACACTAATTTTTTATGGCTATAAATACTAAAATTATTATTAATTTTTATAAATTCTGAACCATTATTATACTTTTCACAAGAGAATAGTACTTTTTAGATATTTTCTCTCAAGTTTGGAGAGGGTTTTGTGGGAGACTTGAAGAGAGAAGGATTTCATCTTCCCGAAGTTGGAAGTGGGTCTTCTCCATTCTTCTTCCTTTGTTTAAATCAAGGTTTAATTTCTTATACCCATTTGATTTTAGTATCATTTTAGGTGTATTTTGTTATTTCTTAATGTGTGGCTAAAAACCCCCATTCTTGGGGTGTGATTTAGCAAATATGTGTTGATATTGTAGTTGGATCTTGCTTGATGATTGGTTAGATGTATTTTAATGGTGATTTCACCTAGTGGTTGTGGTTTAATGTAATGGGTTTGTAGTTGCAAATACAAAACCACCCATGTGTTTTCGGCTTGCCCGAGAGGGAGGTCGCGAAACCAAGACTACTAGACTGATGGCCTAAGGAGTGGGTCGACATGAGGTTCAGCTCGAGAGGGTGAGCCTTAGTCCCATATCCTAACACTCACCTCGAGAGAGTGAGTGGGGTAAGGCATAGGCTAGTCTTCATGCGGCAATTGGGTGTCCGAAAGAAACCCATTTGAAACAGGGTAAGTTGCTCGAGAGGGAACTTATTTCCATCTAAAGCCTAGCCTAGTCACTATTATCTTGCAAATTTCCTATTGAAAGCATGTACCCAACGATTTATCTCAACTTGTATTGCGGTCACACCCTAAAAACATTTCCCCATACTTGATTTTCTTGATAATATTTGCTGGTTTTACTACTTGTGACAAAACCCACAATCGATATTTGACACTTTTGTGTAGCCCCCTTTAATTTACTATGTTTTTAATCGTTAATGTCTTTAGCTAAAACTAGTTAGAGCTAAATTTTATTTTTCTATCAATTCTCAAAACCACTCCCTTGGGACACGACCCCAACCTTTAGTTGGTTTACTGTACTATCGACGATCGTAGATACTCGAATTGTAGGTTAGTGTCGTTGGTCACGATAAGTATCAGACAGTTACCTCACGGAGTTTTACAGGACCTCCAATTAATGTGGGACTCCAAACGGCAGACTACACGCCGAGTGGGCACTTACCTTGTGGAGTTTTACAGGACCTCCAGTTAATGTGGGGGGTCCAAACAGCAATTCGCCAATATGCTCCTGGGCTCGCCGAGTTTTACCGACTCTAATTTCAAAATGTCTTGAGTCCAACGACGGTCTAAGTCAGGCTTGCCGGCCTCTTTGGCGAGTCGCCGACTGGACTTTTAGCTCGCCAATTTGCATGTCTCAAACACATTCTACACTTTAACCTGCACAATCAACACACGATTATTTCTAAAACAAAAATAAAACAATAAAACCTCGAGTTGTCTCCCAAGAAGCGCCTTAGTTAACGTCGCGGCACAACGCAAGTCCCCACTTAGGTTTCTTTCTTTGGGTTTGCCTCAGTGTCATAAGGCAATCCCTTTTATGGCTTTGGGTAGAGACAAGACAACACTTGGTCCATTTGGGACTCTAGTAGTTGAATGAACATGGAATGAGAGGTTGGCATCTGACTTAGCATCAAGACATTCTCTCGTATCTCCTTCAACACTATGTCGTGCTCTTCGACTTTGTGTAGAATGAGTGAGAGGACCTCTTCAATTTGCCTACCCTTTTGCTTCTTATTCCTTCGACGCTCGTGGGGAGGGATGTACATGTCCTTCTTTTTGGAAACTACCTCCAATTCCATGACTTTCTTTGCCAAGACATCAAGCTGAGTCAACAATGTTGCCAATACTTGGTCTTTTTCTGTCTCCTTGTTGGTCTTGGCCATGTGATTAAGGAGTTGGACTGCTATTGCATAAGGTAATCGGATGAGACCACCTGGAGAAATTTGGTCAGCCATTATTCTATTTTCGAGGCCAAGACCCCAGTAGAAGCATTCCAAAAGCATCTTATCTGGAATTCCATAAGTTGGGCACTGCTACAATAGGGCCTTGAATCTCAGCCACAACTCATGGATTGACTCTCCCTCCAGTTGTCTGAAACATAGGATGTTATCCCTAACAATCATCATCCTCAAAGGAGAGAGGTCCATTTGGTCACCATTGCTACGAAACATACTCCTTTCTTCTGTTCAAAACAAGCAACATCAAAACCACAACTACAAGTGAGTAAATTCAACTATAACAAACAAGAGAAAAATTCAACTGAACTAAAGAATCTTAACCAACACCACTCCCCAGTAGCGGCACCATTTTGATTAACGTTTCAAGGTCACTTCATCAAATTCTAAGTGTCAACGATCGCTAGTTAGTTTATAACCCAACTAAATGAGTTGGGGTCGAATCTTATAGAGAGCGGGAATGTCAAATAATTGGGGGGTTTTGATTGTAATTATCAACTACAACAGCAGCAAATAACTAGGGATAACAATAACGAGACAGGTTCTTGGGATGTGATTCGATTATAGACTAATGTAGACAAATGGGTAATTTCAACTGATAGGAAATAGATGTAAATTAGTGAATAGGCTAGACTATAGAAGAGGTAAACTTTCTCTCGAACAATTTACCCCGAATCAAGTTGGTTTCTCTCGAACACCAACAAGCAAGCAAATAAGCACACCCTACGCCTTAGTCCATTCACTCTCTCAAGCTGAATGTGTGGAAAAGGGTTTAGGATTCACTCTCTCGAGCTGAACCCATGACAACCCAATACGCACAGACCATCAATTCAATAATCTTGGTTTTAAAACCTCTCTCTCGAGCTAGCCAAAAACACGAAGGTTGGACTGCAGTTGCAACTACAATCCTTTATTTTTAACCATAATTAATGATTGAAATCACCTCTAAATAGTATTTAAACTAACAATTATCAATACCCATCAGCTAAATCAACCCATAATCACACCCCAAGAATTGGGGTTTTAGCTAGACATCATAAAAAGATAAA
The DNA here is from genome assembly GCA_029582545.1 of Solanum lignicaule. Taxonomy (NCBI): domain Eukaryota; kingdom Viridiplantae; phylum Streptophyta; class Magnoliopsida; order Solanales; family Solanaceae; genus Solanum; species Solanum lignicaule. The sequence continues at coordinate 17,050 of JAJOOF010000905.1, forward strand.
AATCATTACCAAATTGTGTTTCTATTAACTAGGTAAGATTAATTTCATCTTTACAATGGTCAAAATTGAAGAACCTCAAAGACCCACTTCCAATTTCTAAAAGTTGTAAAACTTCGATTCTTCAAAGCTAAGGAAAACTTGTCTCAATACTCTGAATTCAAAATTAATTCCAAAAGTGTGATAAAAATTATGATAAAAAAGCTGCTTGGATTAATGTTTTAAAATGTATTTATAGTCGCCAAAAATATGCGGCGAAGGAACATTCGGCGCAGTAAGTCGGGATTGCTTATCAACTCGGCGATCCTCCATTTGGTTAGTTTTATCGCCTTTTTGCTTTGGCCTTCAGCATCCTCAAGTTTTGCAACTTTGGGCGATCCAACACTGCATCGTGGAGCCACTCGTTGACACGCAGACTACTCCTTTCTCTTGCCAAATTGATTTTCTCCTTCAGGGCTGCGCACACTGGAACTTTAGGTGGTCATTAGGCGACTCGCCAAAGGGACTCGGCGATCACCAGGCCTTCATTTCATCGTTCTTTCAGCTCACTTCGTTCCTTTTTGCAAACTAGTGTCCATGCTTTGTTCCTCAATCTAAATGCCTAGAAATCAAGGATTTTACATCAGTTATTGGCACATAATAAGCATTTCAGGACACCAAATTGTGGGCTCATCAGTCTCTCTCCTAATCATTATTTGTTGCGCTACAAGATATGGCTACTCATAGAGATTATGATAGAAGAAATGTGAGGGTGAATGTGGAACAAGAAGCTCCTCCCTAATCTCCTCAAGTTCCGGCTGATCCTTTCACCGGGAAAGTGACTAATGCGGAGTTTAGGGCTATTTTTCAACTGTTGGCTCAAGCTGTGACGGCCCAAGCAAATAGGGAGGTTGCGGTTCCCATAAGCCCAAATGTGAGCATGCCGGCATCTAGAGTGAGGGACTTCACTAAGATGAATCCTCCATAGTTTCATGGTTTTAAGGTTGGGAAGATTCACAACCTTATGGGAGTGACGCCGGTGGAAAATGCGTAGTTGGCCGTTTATCAACTAAAAGGTGTTGCTCAATTTTGGTTCAACCAATGGAAAGAAAAGAGATCGAAAGATGTGGGTCCTCTTGATTGGGAAAGTTTAAGATTGTTTTTCTTGATAGGTTCTTTCCCCTTGAGATGAGGGAAGGAAGGGTGCTTGAGTTCATCAACCTTCAACAAGGAAGTATGAGTGTGAGGGAATATGCTTTGAAGTTCACACAATTGTCTAAGTATTCTCCAACAATGGTTATCAATTATAGGTAAAGGATGAGTAAGTTTGTTTCAAGTGTGTTCGAAATGGTGGTTAAAGAGTGTCGTATCGCCATACTCATTAATGAAATGGACATCTCTCGTCTCATGGTACATGCGCAACATATTGAAGAGGAAAAACTTAAGGAAATGTCTAAGGAAGCAAAGAGGGCTAAAACCGGAGATGGTAATTTCTCTCATGCAAGGTTCGATGGACACTGTCGTCTTGGGTTTCGACAAAAGTTTTCCGGTAAAGCTTCCTCCAATGATCCTCCTAATTTCAACAAATATAGGGTCTCTAACCCTAAGCCACAAGGAGGGAATGGTAATGGATCTTCATTGCCCGTGTCTACTTGTACTAGATGTAGAAAGAAGCACGAGGATGAGTGCCTAGCCAACATGGATGGTTGCTTTAGTTGTTGTAAGAGTGATCATAAAATGAGAGATTTCCCAATACTTATAGCTAAAGGAAGAGAGGGAAAACAAGTTCCTTCTAATGGTTCGAATCCCAATGCTTCTTAGAAAAACTGATTATATGCACTTCAGACTCGTGGTGAGTAGGAGGCTTCCCCAGATATGGTTACCGATATGTTAAAAGTCTTCCACCTCGATGTTTTTACAATACTTGATCCCCGTGCTACCTTTTCTTTTATGACGCCATATGTGGCTATGAGGTTTGATGTTCTTCTAGATGTGTTGTTAGAACCTTTTTATGTCTCCACTCTTGTTGGTGATTCTATTATGGCTAAGAGGGTCTATAGAAAGTGTCTTGTTTCCTTTTCCCATAGAGTTAATTTTGTTAATTTGGTAGATCTTGATATGCTAGATTTTGATTTTATCCTTGGAATGGATTGGTTGCACTCATGTTATGCTTCTATTGATTGTAGAACTTGTGTAGTCAAGTTTCACTTTCCAAATGAGCTTGTCCTAGAGTGGAATGGGGGAAATTCTATGCCTAAGGGTCAGTTTGTCTCTTGTCTTAAAGCTAGAAAGATGATTTCTAAAGGTTGCATTTACCATCTAGTTAGGGTGAGGAATATGGATTCCGAAACCGCTACTCTTGAGTCGGTCCCCATTGTTAATGAGTTTCCAAAAGTGTTCCCAGACGATTTACCTAGTATTCCTTCCTAGATGGAAATAGACTTCGATATTGAACTTCTCCCAGATACCAACCTATCTCTATTTCTCCTTATCACGGCTCCTGCAGAATTAAAGGAGTTAAAAGAACAGTTAAAAGATTTGTTAGATAAGGGTTTCATCCGACCGAGTATCTCTCCATAGGGTGCTCTAGTTTTGTTTGTTAGAAAGAAAATGGGTATCTTCGTATGTGTATTGACTATCGTCTGCTGAAGAAGGTGACCATTAAGAATAAATATCCACTTTCAAGGATAGACGAAGTTATTTTTCTAAGATTGACCTTAGATGAGGTTATCACCAACTGAGGGTGAAAGAAAATGATATTACGAAGATGACTTTTCGAACTCGGTATGGTCATTATGAGTTTTTGATAATGTCGTTTGGATTGACTAATTCTCCAGCGGCGTTTATGGATTTGATGAATAGGGTGTTTAGACAATACCTTGACATGTTTGTTATTATTTTCATCGATGATATATTGATCTATTCGAGAAATAAGAATGAGCATATTGATCATTTGAGGACCGTGTTACAAATTCTCAAGGATCAACAACTCTTTGCAAAGTTTAGCAAATGAAAATTTTGGCTAAGATCTGTGGCTTTGCTTGGCCATATTGTTTCAAGTAAGGGTATTGAGATAGATCTTAAGAAGATGGATGCGGTCAAGATTTGGCCTAGACCTCAATCTCCTTCGGTTATTAGAAGTTTATTCGGTATAGCCGGTTATTATAAAAGGTTTGTTGAGGAATTCTCTTCAATTGCCTCACCTTTGACGGCTTTGATTCAAAAGAAGGCTAAGTTCATATGGTCCAAAACTTGTGAGACGAGTTTCTAAGAGTTGAAAAATAAACTTACTTCCACTCCGATATTGACTTTACCAGAAGGGACGAATGGTTTTGTGGCTTATTATGATGCCTTTAGAATTTGGCTAGGGTGTGTGCATATGCAAAATGGGAAAGTAATTTCCTATGCCTCAAGGCACCTTAAGATTCATTAGAAGAATTATCCTACCCATGACCTCGAACTAGCGGCGGTTGTTTTTGCCTTAAAGATTTGGAGGCCTTATTTGTATGGAGTTCATGTAGATGTGTTTATCAACCACAGGAGTTTGCAATATGTGTTTCATGAAAAGGATCTAAATCTTTGCCAAATAAGGTGGCTTGAGTTATTGAAAGATTATGACATGAGTGATCTCTATCACCCCGGAAAAGAAAATGTGGTGGTGGATACTCTTACTCGATTATCCATAGGAAGTGTTGCTCATATTGAAGAAGAAAAGAAAAAGTTAGTTTGAGATATTCACAGGTTGGCCCGATTAGGTTTTCGATTAGTGGACTCTACCAAGGGTGGTGTTATGGTCCACAATGGTTTGAAATTGTCTTTAGTGGCGGATCAGAAAGCCAAGCAAGGTCTTGATCCAATTTTGGTCAACTTAAAAGAATCGGTGCTTAAGAAATCTGATAAGGTTTTCTCCCAAGGGGGATATGGTGTACTTAGATATCAAGGTCATTTGTGTGTTCCAAATGTTGATGATTTAAGGGAACATATCTTGTCAGAAGCCCAAAGTTTGCTGTGCTCCATTCATCCAAGATCCACCAAGATGTATTGTGATTTGCAGGAGGTCTATTGGTCGAATGGGATGAAGAAGTATATTGTGGAATTTGTGACTTATTGTCCTAATTGTCAACAAGTGAAAGTTTAGCATCAAAAACCAGGAGGTTAATCCCAAGACATTAGTATTCCTACTTGGAAGTGTGAAGATGTAAATATGGACTTCATTGTTGGCTTGCCTCGCACCCGGTGACAACGTGATTCAATTTAGGTGTTAGTAGATCAGATGACGAAATCGGCTCATTTTCTTCCCTTAAGGTTTCCTATTCGGTGGAGGACTATGGCAAGTTGTACTTGAGAGAAATGTTAAAGTTGCATAGAGTGCCTTTCTCCATTATTTCCGATCGTGGTACCTAATTCACTTCTCAATTTTGAATGTCTTTCCAAAAAGGTCTTGGTACTGGTATTAATCTTAGTACGGTCTTTCATCCCAAACCGATGGGCAAGCGGAGCGTACTATCCAAACTTTGGAAGATATGTTAAGAACTTGTGTGATTGATTGTAAGGGCAATTGGGATGACCATTTGGCATTGATTGAGTTTGCTTATAACAATAACTATCACTCGAGTATTGGTATGGCTCCATTTGAGGCATTATATGGTAAGAGATGTAGATCGCCTAAATTGTGATTTGAGGTGGGTAAAGTTGCCCTAATAAGCCCCGAATTTGTACCTGAGGCCATAGAGAAAGTTTGATTTATTAGAGAACGGTTGAAAATGGCTCAAAATCGGCAAAAATCATATGTCAATGTAAGAAGAAGAGATCTTAGGTTTGTTGTTCATGATTGGGTTTACTTGAAAATTTCACCCACAAAGGTTGTAATTGGTACGAAAGGGAAGCTTAGTCCCCGATATGTAGGCCCATATCAAATTTTGAGACGTGTTGGCAAGGTTGCTTATGAACTAAATTTGCCTAATGAGTTGGCATCGGTGCATCCAGTTTTCCATGTTTCTATGTTGAAGAAATGTGTTGGTGATTCGACATCCATATCTTCCTTAAAAGGTTTGGGAGTTAAAGAGAATCTTTCTTATGAAGAAGTTCCGGTTGAGATTTTAGACCAGTTGAGAAATAAAGAAGTAGATTCTGTGAATGTTTTGTGGAGGAATCAGTTAGTTGAGGGTGCTACATGGGAGGCCCAGGCAGATATGATGTCTGGATATCCTCATCTCTTTCCTTCTAATCCTACTCTATATTGAGGTAATGAGTCCTCATGGTTTGTTCTTTGTTTTGTAGTCATGTGTCTTATATGTTTCCATGATTTTCTTACTATGCATGATTTATGAAAAGTTAAAGTTTTGAGAAAGTGAGTTTGTTGATGGACATATACATATTTATGTACACACGAGAATGAATTGCATGTAGACTACTTGATATGATGTTGTGAGTATGCTTTTAGCTTGGAGTCGATATTTCCTCCTCGGATATATGCATTTGAGGATGTTGTTAGCTTGGAGTGATGTCCACCTTGGATGTTATCTTGGAGTTGATGTTTCCTCCTCGGGTATGTGTATTGCATTAATGATGGGTTATTGCATTTAGTTTCATCCCTCTTATGATGTTTTGATTACGTCTTAGATTGGAGATGATAGCTCCCTATTGGTTGCATGCATTTAGATGAAGTTGCATTGTAGGTTGGGTTGTTACTTCCTCTCCTACTCTTTTCGTACTTGCTTGAATTTCATTCGAGGACAAATGACCCAAGGGGGGAGATATTGTAACATCCCGGATCCTAAAGAGGGCATCATGGCTGACTTTAGAAAAAGTTGCAAGTGGTAAACACGAGGGCAACCCATGGCCCATGGATGGGGCCACGGACCGTAGGTGTGGTCCATGGTAGATGACCCTAACACTGCCCAGAAGGTTCAGGACCACGGCCTTACCAACGAACCGTTGGCCAGACCACAGTCCGTAGTTGGAGGGTCTGTGGTTCAATGCCGAAGAACCCTTTCGAACCACCATCGACGGTCCACCAAGATGGGTCGTAGGCGAGACCACGATCTGTCGACTGGGTCCGTAGATTATGAGTCAACAATTAATTCATGGGTAGTTGGGTCTTTTCCTAATTATTCTATATTGATACTACGTTTTACCCTTCACTAAGACCCCTAATTGAAAGGTTGAATGGTTTTCTCACCTAATTGAATCAAAGATTAAGAGCTATCCTAGTGAACCTAGCTTGGATCAGTTATTCAATGAAACATTTCCATGGATGATGACTTATTTTGGATTGGCAAGATGACAAGCCTTTCCATGGATAATAAGAACAAGAAGAAATGACTATTCCGTGGGATTTATGCTTAGCACTGAGAGGATATTGAGATGGAAGCTCTCCCATTAGTACAGGTCGGGCTTATAGTAGCAATCTCCTTATCCCTTACCCATGTGCCCCAATAAGATGATCGTGTAGATAGACATTAACTAGTGGATACAGTTTAGCTCAGATTTATGGTTCTTACCTTGGCAAGTGGAACAACCCTTTTTGGTGTGGGAGACATCCGGGATCATATTATAGCTCACATGATCTCAATGTCGGTTAAGGCTAATTCCCACATTAATAATGAACTAAGATTACATGAAGAAGTATCTCATATGTGTTCAAAGGTTCCAAATGATGTTAGGTTGCATTGGATGATCGAGAGTGCCATCATTGTTGCACTTACCCCCCGCCGTACTTCTATTTACACTCTCAGTGAGAGAGTTAAGGCTTTTGAGAGCAGACATGGGGAGACCAACGAGGTTACAACTTTGAAAGCTGAATTACGGATCTAAGGAAGGACTGGACTATCTAAAGTAGTCTACTGACTTCACTTCACTACTGGAGGTCGCTGATGATGTTGATGCCCTAGAAACTTCTGAGATTCCTTCGGCTACCACCGGAGATTTACATAGGGATAGCACAGCAGCTGATGAGTAAGAGACAGAGACTGATGAGGAGCAGATAGAGGTGATGGAGGAGAGCATATATGGAGTTTGGCATATCTAGAGAAGACGATTGTATAGTCGATGATCCAGACATCACTGACAAAGACGTCCATGGCAGCTATTAGTTGACCCACTACTTTTGAGGTAACTCCAGGCACTGATGCCCTAACTGACGGAGCGACTGTTTAGATAAGACCCTTTTTACCTCCCTCTCTGTCTTATTTTTATTGATTTTTGGATATTTTATTGCTTGCATTTGAGGACAAATAGCTTTTGTTTTGTGGTGGGGTGAGGCCCACGTTTTGTGATTATTGTTTTGGTTATGTATTGGGTTTTTGAGCTATAAATTGTGTTTAGCACTGTTTTTGTGTATGATTGAGCTTGTGGCTCCTTGTTTTAATTGTGAATGATTTTTGGACCCTTCCAAAAAAAATTGTGCCACCTCTTGTTTGTGTTTGAATGTGGTTGTTCTCTTGTAAATTTGAGTATCGGTCTTTATCAATACCGATGACTTGAATAGTGCTCATAATCGAACAAAAATGAATGTGCGGCTAAGATGAGGCCAAATGAAGTTGCATAGGCAATATGTGAACTTTTTGCATCTCGTTGTGACTAGCCAATTATCAAATTGAGTCTTTTGTGATGAACATTGCACACTAGCGAGAGTGTGGAGTATTGTTTGACATTGGTGTCAATGCCTTGTGTGTGATGAGCTTACCGTGAACCATGTATGATGACACCTAGAATTTGCCCCGTTGGTCCGGTTGATTAAGTGATGCAATTTCTTGAAGTGATCTTAGGCAACTTTAAAGAGTGAAAAAAATTGACATTATACCTCTTTTGTGGCCTACCTTGTGAGTGTGTCAACTTCGTTTGAACACCTTTTGAGCCTTATCCTTTCCTTAGAAGAAACTTGATGAAATTGTGACCTTTCTTTATCCCTTCACCCTTAATCCTCATGAGATGTGGTTTGTGTGAATAGCCAACTTAGGCCGAAAACCTAAGTTGGGGGTGTGGTGAAAAGAGAAGATAAATCAAGAAGTGCAAAGAAGTCCCCTTTACCCGTAGTTTTGAAAAAGATGGAACCCCTCCATACAAAAAAAAAAGAGAAGAGAAAAATGAAAAAGAAAAAAAAATGAAAAAGAATGAAAAAGTTTGTGAAAGTGCAAAGAAAATGGGGTGTCCGGTATTCCATGGAAAGTGAATAATGGGGTGACCTTCGAGCATAAATGAGAATGATGAGGAGAAGAAAAGAAAGTGTTGTTCGCACCACATTTCATGGGGATAGAATTCACTGAGCCTAAATGACCATACATTTACACTCATCCCCGTTACAAGCCTTGAAAAGACTTTTTTGATCTTGAGTGAGCTAAAACAATGGTTGGTTGGAAAATAAGGGCAAATCTATGGGTGAAATCATGCATTGTGTTCATCTTTGTGAGTGTGAGTGTGAGTGTGAGTGTTGATTGTTATTCCGGAGCTATTGATAGTTGAACCATTGTGTGTAAATATGGAATCATTATTTGTGTGAGGGCATTTGAGTACCTTTGTTGAGCTTGAACTTTCATTTGAAGCAAGTATTGTGAACTTGAAAATCTTTGTTAAAGGTGAGTCACAACTTGAATCTTTGAGTGCACATTTGATCCTTGCATGAGTAAGTTGAGTCTTTTTATGTGCATTCATGATTGAGTCTTGTGTAGCACTATTTGAGACATACTTTTTGAATGGTTGAACTTGAGTTTTACTTGAACACAAGCAAAATTTTAAGTTGGGGGTGTTGATGAATCCACGATTTGGACTCATTTTGGGATTTATTTGGATAGATTTAGTGTTCTCAAATGCTTATTTTGTGCCAATAACTGATGTATAATCCTTGATTTCAAGGTATTCGGATTGAGGAACAAAGCATGGAAACTAATGGGAAAAAAGGAACAAGGAGGCTGAAAGAACGAAGAAGAGAAGGCATGTTGATCGCCTAAGCCATTGCGCGAGTCGCCAAGTGGCTATTACCCGCCCAAAGTTCCAGTGTGCCAAGCCCTGAAGGAGAAAATCAAGTCGGCGATAGAAAGAAGCAGTCGGCGTGTCACTGAACGGTTCCGCGATGCAGTGATTGGATCACCCAAAGTTACAGAACTTGAGGATGCTGAAGGCCAAAGCAAAAAGGAGATGGAATTGACCAAAGGGAGGATCGCCGAGCTGATCGGCGATCCTGACTTACTGCGCCGAATGGCCCTTCGCAGTATATTTTTTGGCAACAATAAATAAATTTTAAAACATTATATTTAGTATAAAATTTTATTTTGAGCATTCATTAGAGTAATTTTTGAGTTTGAACTGAGAGTATTGAGACAATTTTCCTTAGCTTTGAAGAATTGAAGTTTTTCATTTTTGAGAAATTGGAAGTGGGTCTTTGAGATTCTTCAATTTGGACTTTGTAAAGATGAAACTAATCTTACCCAGTTGATGGAAACACAATTTGGTAACGATTTTTATCTTTTTATGATGTCTAGCTAAAACTCCAATTCTTGGGGTGTGATTATGTGATTATGGGCTGATTTAGCTTATGGGTATTGCTAATTGTTAGTTTAAATGTTGTTTAGAAGTGATTTCATTCAGTAATTGTGGTTGAAATTAAAGAATGGTAGTTGCAAATGCAGTCCTACCTTCGTGTTTTTGGCTTGCGAGAGAGTGAGGTTTTAAAACCAAGATTATTGAATTGATGGTCTATGGGTATTGGGTTGTCATGGGTTCAGCTCGAGAGAGTGAATGGACTAAAGCGTAGGCTGTTTTTATTTCCCTGATTGTTGGTGTTCAAGAGAAACCAACTTGATTTGGGGTAAATTGTTCAAGATAAAGTTTATCCCCACTAAAGTCTAGCTTATTGATACGCTCATATTACACCTCCCTGAAGAAGCATAAGCGATCGTTATCCAGTAAATAACCCAACTTGTAAGTTGGGGTCAATCCCACGAGGAATATGGTTTAGACTTAAGTTCAGCTTACGATTATATTCATTTAGTCAACGTATCTCCGAAAACAAAAAATTAAAGGGGCGGGGGGGAGGGGGATTTGTGAAACAACTTCAGGAAATTAAGTAAGCAATTAGTAAGCAAGATTTAAACTTTGGTTGTTATCAAGATGAGAAAGTAACTAGGGTGTACTGTTCCCCATAAGCTCATAACACGGTAATCCTAGTAATAGAAATCCTTTCCTAGTGTATTACATGCAAAGTGATAAGTTAGGTATCTCTAAATCCTTGGTCCGGCATCTAGAGAATTTCACCCCGCACATTGGTCCGGCTACGTGTGTATAATTTACTAACGCCTACCTTTACCTCATATTAGACATCACATCGATGTATGGCTTAGTTTTTACCCTCGCACCAATCGACATTAGACTATTATATAGTATCACACTAAATCTATGTTGATAATTATTTTCTTATTAACTACCTCCTTGGTCCGGCAAGTAGCAACAAGGCGAGTTCTAACATTACGCACTCGTACCAATCGGGGTAGAGAGCCAACTTTCCGTCAATGTAACTAGTACCCTTACTTCAAACGAAATCTCTTTTTTTCACACAATGAAATATGATTTTGAGTACGAGGATTAATTCAACACTCACGCTCAGAAGTAATTTCAAGTACAGTTAATGCTCAATGCCATAGGCTTGCCCTTATTTTCACTGCTTAGACTCTCCAAACTAGGTTCTAGGATCACTATAGGACTTTTTTCGCTTGTAACATAGGCTCAGGGTCAAGTGTGGTTCGTTTGGGTACTTTTAGTGACTTTCTGCCCTCCTTGACATTACATTTAGGCTTTTCTACCTCTTTTTGCCCTACTTTCGACATCCTACCTTTTTATCTTCTTTCCCTTGATTCTTTTCAACCATGGATGTGACTTTCGACTTTGTAGCTCTTTTATTTTTTTCACTTTTCTCCTTTTTCTTGCACCTTCTTCTTTTCTTTAGCTTTTAACAATTTTGCTCACTTTATTTCGTGCAAAGTTACATCCTCTTTTTTGCTTTTCTTTTTCAACACCAAACTCTTTTCATACCCATTTTTCTTTTGATTTCCTCTTTCATACACGCCCTCAACTTATGGATTTTCCATTAGTTGAGGTGCACAATACCGTATGTCGGATCAAGGCCAAGATTGAGGTCACTTTTTTGCATTAACCACCCTCAACTTAGGCTTTCGGACTAAGGCGAGGTGCACATGTCCAAGGAGGGATCGGGGCCAAATCAACAGATTATGGGAAGGTGAGTTAAGGGTTTAGAAAGAAATGGTCTATTTTAGGCTCCAAGCATTTGGATCAACGGGAACATTCATTTTATTTGGTTGGACTCTTTTAGGCATTTAGTGGACCTTTTAGAACAAGGGCATATGATCACTTCCTAGCCTCTAGAGTAGCTTATCTTAGCAGGACTAACCAGGCAAGTTCTAGATTGGCACAAAAACTGTTTGAACAATCAACTATTCTCACACACTCTTGGCACATAGTTCCATTATCAGAAGATTACCCAGTTCAAGTCTTAGCTTAAGTCATGCAATCAAGTTGGTTCATTATCATGTCATACTCAAAGCCAACACATTCAACTAATTCTAGCCTACATATTTTAGCACATCTCTAAACTTTTGGATGAGTAACATTTTTTTTCAAAAAACTTATGCCATCATACTTCATTATGTCTCATGCTTCTACACATACAATCCTAACACATGCCGGTTCAACAGAAATTAAGCAGTCGCTTGGGGAAAAAGAACACAGGTAAGAAAACCCCAAGAGAGGATTATGAGTTGGTTTACTCAGAGTTCACCCTATTACTCACAATCCACTTACCCCACCTCCAATAAAAATAGGTGCAATTGTCCCCAATGCACACAAAAATAGTAAAAAGTAATGGATTTGGGTGAAGCAAACTTGTGGCGCATAGCGCCGAAGACTCATCAACAAGCGGGTGGGTCCAGTTTCCCGATGCCCGCTGGAACAACACATAGGTCAACCTCAGTAGTGCCCATATCATCAATCACAGCCCCTTCAGTGGTGCTATCAGTCACTCTCACCGCACCATCAGTGGTGCTCACATTGTTCCTCTCAATAGGAGAAACCTCTACAATGGGGGTAGAACTCGAAGTCTCTCCAACACTCTCACACACCCTCATCTGGCGCAACTGTTCATCTACTATCGAAGCCCTCTTAGCCTGTTTCTCCTGCTTGCGCTCCCTCTTCTTGTTTCTTTCATCCTCAGCGGCCTCAGTAGTGCGGCTAGGTCGGTGCCTCTTACCTCGGGCACGGGTAGGCTCGGGCTGCTCCTCTGTATTCTTATTGAATAATGCATCAAGCATTGTAGGATCAGCCAATGTTGTAGGTGCAAATTATGGCTCATCTGTGGGCGTAGCAAGGATGGAATCAATATCGTCCTGGAGACTGGTCAGCTCAGTCCGGATGGAGGAAAGATATGTGACGGGGGCTGGCTGTGCGAGTACCTTTAACTCGAAGGCATCCAGGCGCTTATGAACGGACTGAACCTTCTGATCTACCATGGTCGCCATCCTCTGCTCCATCCTGGTCTCGGACTGTGCAATGGACTTCTGCATCCATGGCTTCACATGGTGAAGCAGTGTGGCCATTTGTGCTTCCAATTTCTGAACTCGAGCCAAGGGCACTACAGACTCTCCAGAAGGCGGGGTGACTCTAGATGAGCTAAGGGCCTGGCTAGCGGCCTGAGAAGAGAAGGCCGAGACATCATCCCTGTGGGCTGGAGGGGCAGGCTCATCTCTCTGCATCTACTCCACAACATCTACTAAATCATCGCCCAATGGCACATCGACCCATGGCCCTCTGCGTGGTACGGCTACATTTGCCTCGTCTCGAATCAGGCCAATGTCTAAAACCCCTGTTGCCTGAACCAGTTTGTCACAATGCCAAATCGGCACTCCAGAGTCCCTGTATCGCTAGAAGATGAGACAAGGAAACGGGGAAGTAGTAGAGGTCTTAAAAGCCCTCTCATGAATTTCAGCCAATAGCATGCGGGAAAAGTTGATTTCAGGCCCCGCTACCAACGGCGCAACCATAATTGCTCTGTCCCATGTAACTAAATTGTCATCCTTAGTCAGTGACACTCTGTTCCATACCAGCAACCAAAAGAACTTGGCCACCAGGTTCATGGTGGTCTTTCGAATACCTAGACGTGGTGCGGCGACCCACTCCGCACACTCTCCATCCACAGCAATATACCTGGTAGGCCACAGTAAGACAGCCTCCCTCTGCTCGGCATTGCGTGTGAAGGCTCCACTCCTTACAATATCCCCTCTGTAGTCAAATTCGGCCGTGTTGAGTGCCTAAGTGTGATCAGGGCCAGGGCCGTAGAGAAATCTGTTGATGTGAAAGGGTCCTGGGATATGAGATATTTCCACCGGGAAACCTCGGACCATAGTAGATGTGAAAGGGTCCTGGGATATGGGCTTGCACCTCTTGTCGATCGAACCTCGAAGAGTGGCAGCATAGGAGGCATAGAACTCCCGCACAATCTCCTCGCTATAAGTCTCGGGGTTTCTAACCATCCAGTCACACTTGTGAAGTTGAAAAATTTGGTGGATGTCTGGTACGGTGTGTAGGCTCCTAGTGAGGACTCTGCGCTCCTCTGTAATAAGTCGGGCCATCTTCTCTTTGTCATTTTTCATCTTGGCATCTCGATAAATTTGCCATTGGCCCTCAACGCACCATCAATTTGGCTCCCCAGCCACCAGGTCAGGGTCATAGCTTCGTGGAACTGGGATTTTTCCCGAACTAGTGGCCTCATCAGACGAGGCAGCTTGGCCCTGTGAACTTGAGCCGGTGACGTATCCGGAAGCAAACCCTGCAGCAGAGTTGGACTCAAAACCGGAAGCAGACCTAACCGGTCAACCAATCAGTGTATCCTCCTCATCAAACTGGGAGACAGTGACTACGTCGAGGAGCACCTTCTTAGGCTGGTTCCGAGTAGTCCGGGATGTTGCGGGTGGTGTCCTCCCAGTGTGAAGACATACGCAGAGGGTCTTTGTCCCCCTCCAGATCATTGTAAATAAATTTACGGGAAGGGCCAGTTGATTTGGACCTACCGCCCTTTGTGGCGATAGTTTTCTTGGGGACCATTGTACCTGTGGAGGAATTGTTAATACCAAAACAAGCCCAAAACGCACTCAAAATAAATTTAGAACTAAGAATGAACACAAGTAAAAAAAACAAAAATATCAGACAGTGGATGCAGTGGCCACCTACGGTGGGTATCTACGGTTCGTAGGTTGACCTACGGTCCATAGATCCCCTCTGTAGGTCAGAGGTACCAAAAAGTTGGTCTCTGATGGGAACCACAGATGTGCAAAATGGTCCGTAGATTGATCTACGGACCGTAGTCCACTTACGTGGTTCCATACTTAGTGGAATTTTCATGTGCCACCAACCACAGACCTGATCTACGGTTCGTAGATGGGGTTTCGTGGTCTGGGTCTGTGCCAGGTATCAGGCCTCTTGTTTAGACCCATTATGATTCACCTATTTCAACTATCATGCTAAGTCTAATTACGCATTTCAACACCATTTATGCTAGTTTTTCATTCAAAGGGTTCCAATTACTTGAATTATGACAGGCAATGCGTACAAAACTAGGAACCTTAAGACGAAACTTGCATTTACACTCATATTTCATTGGTTTTACATACTATCAAAGCAACACAATCACAATCTATCATCCCATGGGTGCATTCACTTCTAATTTAGCATGCAATTTCATCTATTAATTTACCCAAGGTCAAGACTTAATTCCCGACTTTCAATAACAACCATGAGTTTAGAAATTCAAAGTGAATGAGAAGTCAATTACCTGACAAGCAAGGGAACTAGGGTGATCATGTGATGACTCAAGAATTCCGATAACTGCTACTTGCCTTTCACACCAAACACCAACACTGAACTTGTAAAAAAATGAGGAATGAGAAGTTTGGGGGAAAGGAGAGAAATTTGGGAATATGGAGGATGAATGTGGGGTGATTGGTGATGAAATTATGGTAATAAGGAGTGAATGTAGTGATTTAAATTGGTAAGAAACGGTTTAGAGGGAATTTGGAGAAGTGGGAAATGATTTGAACAAAATGGGTCTTTTATTTAAAGACAAGCTGGGTTGGGTCGGGCATACTAGGGTTTGGACCCACGAGACCCCGTCTACGGCTTGTAGATTGGGAGCGTAGATCCCTCTCACACTTAGAACAATTTAGAGCACTTACCTGGGATCTACGAATGCCATTCACGGTTTGTAGATTGAACTACGGACCATCGATGGGGTCCGTAGACCTTTGCACCAGACCTCTTTCTGTAGATTCTTCTTTTCGCCCCTGCACATGTAGCAACCATTAGGCCTTACTTTTTACATTTTAAGGACACATTTTAGACACGGACCCTATGCTAGATCTAGCCAACACTAAAAACAAAACAAATAAAGCACCTATCTGAAAGGATACAAAAAGACAACTAAACAAAGGGAACTACTAAACCAAACGAAAAAACTATAGTTGGCTAGATTGTACATCTTGGGGTGCCTCCCAAGCAGCGCTTGATTTAACGTCGCTGCACGATGCAGGCCTCTTGATTACTCAGACTTCATCAAGATAATAGGCCTTAACAACTTTTTGCACGCTTTCTGCATTTCCCAGATAGATTTTTATCCTTAACCCGTTTACCATGAACCTTGTTACTTTACTATTCTCAAGCTCAACCACTCCATGGGGGTGCACCTTGGTGAGCAAAAATGGCCCGGTCCATTTGGACTTGAGTTTATCCGAAAACAAGCGCAACCTAAAGTTGAAAAGAAGCACAACATCACCCAACACAAATTCTCGCTTTTCAATTCGTTGATCATGATACCTCTTTATCTTCTCTTATTACAAGGCTAAACTTTCATAGGCTTTTAGGCGGAACTCATCAAGCATTTTCAAATCATTCATTCTTTGATTAGATGTGGTGCCCCAATCCAAGTTTAGCTTCGTCATTGCCCACATAGCCTTATGCTCTAGCTCTACCGGTAAATGAAAAGATTTCCCATATACAAGTTGCTATGGGTACATACCTATGGGAGTCTTGTATGCAGTGCGATAAGTCCATAGAGCAGCATCAAGCTTCCTTGACCAATTCATTCTATTAGCATTCACATTCTTCGCTAAAATCTGTTTAATCTATCTATTGGACACTTCAACTTGCCCACTAGTCTGTGGATAGTAAGGAGTGGCTACATTGTGGCAGACACTATATTTCTCAAATAGCGCCTTGAACAACTTATTGCAAAAGTTGGAACTTCCATCGCTGTTAATCGCCCTAGGTGTAC
This sequence comes from Solanum lignicaule, assembly GCA_029582545.1. Taxonomy (NCBI): domain Eukaryota; kingdom Viridiplantae; phylum Streptophyta; class Magnoliopsida; order Solanales; family Solanaceae; genus Solanum; species Solanum lignicaule. The sequence goes on from JAJOOF010000905.1 coordinate 33,353, forward strand.
CAAATCTGGAGAAGATATTCTTTTTCAAGAATGCGGTGACACTCTTACCTTCATTGTTGGGAAGCGCAATTGCTTCCACCCACTTTGACACATAATCAACCGCAACAAGAATATACTTCATCCCATATGAACTCACAAATGGACCCATAAAATCAATGCCCCATACATCAAACAACTCTATCACCAATATAGGATTCATAGGAAGCTCTTGCATCTTTGAAATCCCACCTTCTCTTTGGTAACGGTCACAAGATTGGCGAAATCATGAGCATCTTGGTGGATGGTAGGCCAGTAGTACCCACACTGCAAAATCTTATGCGCAGTCTGAATATCAGTATGATGCCCACCAACAGGCAATGAATGACATGCCTCAAGTACACTAAACATCTCAACCTCGGGCACACAGTGACAAATAATCCTATCAGCTCAACTATGATACAAGTAAGGCACATCCCAAAAGAATTTCTTCACATCATGCATAAACTTTTTCCTTTGGTGAAAAGACAAATCTGGGGGCACCAAATCGCTTGCCAAATAATTAGCAAAGTGGAACACCCCGTATGAACTAGTGAGTCCTAGCTAAGTTTTGGCTAATGAAATAGGAGGAGCTAGAGCCTCACATGTTATTTAGAAGTTGTTAACTTGTTAAAATGATGAAATATGGTTATTGAAGTTTAGTTTAAAGAGTTTGGAGGTCAAACGTCAAGAGACGACCATGACATTCGAAAACTAGTCCTTGGTGTCAGTGTGGATGCTAGTGTCTTGTCGTGGAGTTTGGTGTGTTGTTTGAGGTCTAAAACTCTTAGTCATAGATGGACATGCTTAGGGGTTAAACTTCTGGGTAAAACTCCCCAAGGACCACCCTAAGGGTCCTTGAGGAGGACCCTAAGTTTAGACCCCAAGCTGCCAGAAGTTGGTGAACTGTGGCCATGACTTACGTCCAGTAAGTCTATTGATGGCCCGTAACTCATGCTCCGTAGGTCTAGACTTAGCCTAGGGAGCTTAGTTCCCATGGCCAAGTCTCAGTCCCAAACTACGAGCCAACAAGATGGCCCGTCACCTCAATTATGGTCCGTAGGTGGGGGGTCTCGTAAGTGGCACCTGCTATGCTGTCAAGCACACGGCCAAGTGAGGGGTGAATTGGTAAATTCACCCCAAGCCTTTTAAAGTTTATGGACGGTTATTTTATAGTTATTTACATATTTTAAGAGTTTTAAAGTAATAAAATAGTATTTTTGGATTCATTGTTTTCAAAACCCCAAAAGTTAGAACCTCTCTTCTCCAAAACTCTCTCTCAAGGAAGACTCCATTAGAGGTTATGAACTCAAGGTTCCTAGGTCAATTTCTTCAAGGTTTCAAGTGGATTTCATGGGGTTCTTCAAGTATAAGGTATTGTGATCCATTATCCTTGATTAACCTTTCATTCAAGGAGTCAAATCAAAATAGATTTCAAAGTCTTTCAATGATCAAAAATCCTGCTTTCTAATCTAAGCATGGGTTCATTGATAAAATGTTTTGAAGGCCATTATATTGATGAATTAAGGGCTGATTGATGAGTTTAAGTTTATTTCACATTGAATTCTTTCAAGAACCCATGTTTTCCCCAAATCTCCTTATTTTGGAAATTTATTGGAAGTTGGTTGATTATGAATGTATAGTGAATAATATGTGGTAATATGAAATTAGTTTATGAATTCATAGATTTTTATACAAATATATCAATTTCCTTATCTCTTGTAGTACCTTGGATCTATGGGGTGAGATTGATTCTTAATGCCATACAATTGTGTTAGATTGATGTGTGATCCACTTATGGTGGAGTTGTTTACTTATTGGATATAATGTGGCATTGAATTGAAGTGTTATCATGGGATTGTATACATAAAGATGTTGTAAAGCATGTGGGTGAGATCTAATTGAATGAAGGATGATCATGTTTAGAAACTACATATGTTAGGATTGAATGTTATCTCTCTATTAATACTTGTAAATGATGGTGACTACGTGAAAGGTTATTCTCACATATACACACACACATGAATGAATGAATGTATGGATGAAGCTCTAATGCTAATGTAATGAATGTGAGTCTATTGAAAGGCTATTCTCAATTGTACTCTAAAGAATGAATGGGGGATTTGAGATGGATACTCATCCGTAAGTAGAGGCGGAGTGTCTAGTAACATTCTCAATATTCCTTTGAGCTTTCCAATGAATGAATGGTGGGTTGGGATGGATACTCATCCATGAGTAGAGGCGGAGTATCTAGTAGCAATCTCTCATCTTGTAATAAATGAAGATAAAGAATGTAATGTACTCTGTGGGGAATAATGCTAAGCACCGAGAGGATATGGTTAGAGATGAGTGCTCACCCGTGAGTTTAGGCGGGGTACTTAGTAGCAATCTCTTGAGGTGGATGCTCATCCATGAGTAGAGGCAGAGAATCTAGTAGCAATCTCCCTATCCCATAATTATTTGCCCACATAGGTCTATAGCTAGTGGATCCACTTAAGCTAGAAAGAATGGCCCTACCTTAGGCAAGTAGAGATCCCTTTATCCGGTGAGGTTGACACCGGGATTCCATGAGTTGCTCATATAGTCTATGTTGGTTAAGGCTTACCCCCATAATAATGTAAATGAACTATCGTTTTCTAAAGGTGTGCTACTTAGCATGGATGGTGGAATGGAACGACATCTATGCATTGCACAAGTAGGTACTTGAGGGAGGTGTGTGGTCTTTATGGTGCTAATGAATGAAAGGGCTCTTGTACAATGTTTATGAAGAATGTTAATCTTATGTGTAATGTTAATGAAGATGTTATAACTTGTTGAATGGGGATATGCCTAGTAATGAATGAATGGGCTCTTGTACAATGTTTATGAAGAATGTTAATCTTATGTGTAATGTTAATGAAGATGTTATAACTTGTTGAATTGGGATATGCCTAGTCTAGGGTGACTTCAAGGGAGCAGTTAGTGTGATTAGTAGTATGGGATGCTACTTGCACATTGCACAAGTGTGAATTAGAGTTATCTTAGGTGTGGTCCTTATGTGATAATTATGTCTTGTAATGTGATTATGTCTTTATGAATGTGTATGGTTGGAATGGAAAGGGTTTCATGTGAGTCCACCTTTGGTGACCTTAAGGTGATGTTTTTGTGTGAGTGGTGGTATGGGACGCTACCCATACATTGCACAAAGTGTTACTTGAGGGTTGCTTGGGGTGAAGAGGTAAAGCAAAAGTAAAGGGGTTGTAAGTGTGGAGTAGGTCTTTAATGTGATAAATGGCTTATATGTTGTCTATGAGTGAATACCATGTCTCTTATACTTGTACTTCATGAAGTTTACCAAAATGGCATAATTGCATGGCTTTCAAACAAATGTACCTTTTTGGCATGTTTTGCATGGTCATCATACTTAGTGTTTAATTGTACTAACACCATCTTCGTCATGTTTTTACTACAAGTGTAGGTTGTGGTAACTAAGGGATTCTCTCTAGATTGGAGTGCTTGGATTTTCTATTCCCAAGCCTTGGTATGTCCTCATGGAATCGAGGACACTTGTTTTAGAAGTTTCTTTCATTTCATGTAATAAACTCCTAGTGTTCTGTTCAATTGTAAAAGGTCGTGTCCCTTCCATGTTGATATTGTGTCTAAGATGGCAAAATGAGACTTAGTATTCCGCTTGCGTATAAAGATTTTAAATGTTGATGGCTTTGAGTCTTATGATTTCGAATGAAAAGTTTTAACTCTGCACTATTTTAATGCCTATGTGATGAATGAATGCTAAGAGGCTTGTATAAGACCTCTTCGAGGTTGAGTACGCCGTGCTACGACTTGGGGGTACTCTCGGGTCGTGACACAAAGTCTGCGAACCAAGGAATCCAATCATGAGAAGCAACCAACACTTGTTCATCTGGAAAAGCATCATTAATTTCAGCCCTATCACCAAGCTTGAGCGTCGCTTCTTCCTCTAATCTGGACAAGTGATCGGCAACTTGATTTTCGGTCCCTTTCTATCTTTCACCACAAAGTCAAATTCTTGCAGCAACAATACCCATCTAATCAACCTCGGTTTTGCATCCTTCTTCGCCATCAAATACCTTAATGCAGAATGGTAAGTATGCACTATGGCCTTAGTACCAAGCAAGTACGATTGAAATTTCTCGAATGCGAAAACCACCGCAAGTAGCTCCTGTTCAATCACAGTATAATTATTTTGGGCCACATTTAGAGCTTTGCTAGCATAGTAAATAGGATGGAGAATTTTCTCTCACCTCTGTCCTAATACCACACCAAGAGCTACTCCACTCGCATCACACATTACCTCGAACGATCCAATTCGGTGAAATAATGATAGGTGCAGTAACCAACTTCTCCTTCAATTCTCCAAATTCTCTCAGACAAGCATCATCAAAATCAAATTTATACTCCTTTTCGAGCAGTTTGCACAATGGATGTGCAATTTTAGAGAAGTCCTTGATGAACCTCCTATAGAAACATGCATGCCCAAGAAAACTTCTAACACCTTTTACAGAGATAGGTGGTGGAAGCTTTTCTATCACCTCGACTTTTTCTTTATCAAATTCAATACCTGTTTTGGAGATCTGATGACCCAACACTATATCTTTTTTCACCAAAAAGTGACACTTCTCCAAATTTAACACCAGATTGCAGTCTTCACACCTTTTAAGTACCTCAGCCAAATAATCCAGACAACGATCAAAAGAGTCACCTAGCACATAGAAATCATCCATGAATACCTCAATAGTGTCCTCCACCATATCAGAGAATATCGACATCATACAACGTTGGAAGGTCGATGGAGCATTGCACAACCCAAATGGCATCTGTTTGAATGCAAAATTCCTATAAGGGCAAGTGAAAGTGGTCTTCTCTTTGTCTTCCGGAGCTATAGATATTTGATTGTAGCCCGAATAACCATCAAGGAAACAGTACCAACCCTTACCCGCAAGTCTATCCAACATCTGGTCCATGAATGGCATAGGAAATGGTCATTTTCTGTCCAAGCGTTCAACTTCCGGTAGTCCATGCAGACTCTCCATCCGGTCACGGGCCGCATCGGAACAAGCTTGTTTCTCTCATTAGGCACCACAGTAATACCACCCCTCTTAGGCACACACTAAACAGGACACACCCAACTACTATCGGCGATGGGATAAATAACTCTAGCATCCTACCACTTGATGATCTCCTTTTTAACTACCTCTTGCATAGGCTGATTTAATCTTCTCTAGTGCTCAATACTAGGCTTGTGATCTGGCATGAGTTGTATTTTATGAGAGCAAATACCAGGGGGGATCCCAATAATGTCCACAATAGTCCACCCAATAGCTCGCTTGAACCTCTTCAACACAGAAACCAAACACTCTACTTGTCGCCCATTTAGATCTGCCGCAATGATGACTGGTAAAGTCTCATCTCTACCCAAGAATACATACCTCAAATGCGATGGTAGAGCCTTGAGCTCCAATTTAGGTGCCTCCTCAACAGACGGTCTCCCGGGTGGGGACTCACGATTCTTCATATCTAACTCTACTTCTTTGGCTTCGAACGATATTCGCACCTACGAGTGCGGCAACCAACTCATCATACTCTTCAATAACATCACTCTCAAAGTTCATCATAACTGCTGATAGTGCCTCATCACCCAGTCTCTCTTCAATCTGCACTTTAGAACCACTCTCAACTCTATAGGTTATTGCAGATACCAATTGGAGCTCACCACTCTACTTCATGGACCTACAAATATTGAAAGTTGCCTCTTCATTGTTCAGTCTGAACTTCATCTGCCCCTTTTCCATATCAACCAAAGCACGCCCAGTGACAAGGAATGGTCTCCCAAGAATAATGGAAACCTCAAAATCAACCTTACAGTCAAGAATCACAAAATCCGCCAAAAAGATGAACGACTCCAATTTCACTAGCATATCATGGAGTACACCAATGGGCCTCTTCATAGTCTTATCAGCCATAAGAAACCACATCGTAGTAGGCTTAGTATCTCCCAGACCTAACTTCTTATAAATTGACAATGGCATGAGGTTGATGCTAGCACCAAGATCACACAACGCCTTAGCAAAGTGCAACAACCCGATAGTGCATGGAATAGTAAAGGCACCAGGATCCTCCTTTTTCTGCACAAGGGACCTTGTAGCAATAGCACTACAATGATGCAATCTGTAACGACTCAGAAAATGATAGAGTGAAACTAGAGTCTCACATGTGAGTTTGGAGTCGAGAACTTAATGAAATGATTATATTTGAATTTGACCCAAAAAGTTCTTAAAA
>JAJOOF010000906.1:0-31672 GCA_029582545.1 Solanum lignicaule
AAATCTTTCTATCTCCAAAACGAATCAGGCCACATGTGAGAAATGTGTGAGTTAAAAACATTATTAAGTAATTAATTAAAAATATGTGCTATTTAATCAGTCAAACATAATTTTAAATGACATTGTCACACGCTTCAACATTTTCAAAGAAAACATAAAGTTTTAAATAGGAAGTAAGAATTTAAATTAAACAAATCTCATGAGAAAATAAATTAAAGATGTGATCAACATATATACATAAAACTAGACATGGTCATTCCATAAAAGCCCTTTGTGAACCGACACTATTGGTGGAAAGTGAAAAAATTCAAATGTTAAGCTTTTCTCTACCTTTCACTATATATATATATATAATACTTCTCTAAGTCTTTTATTTCACCAAATCCCCATTTCTCTCTTTAATTTGCTTTCTCTATTATTATTTTTCTCTCCCAATGGACAACTTTTATGCTAAGAATATCCCGCCTCCTCCTCCTCCCCCTCCCCAATCTCCCCCTCCATCTTCCCCTGCCCTTTCCCCTCCTTGTGTTCGCAAGGAGGCTACACCAACTGCTGACACTGAGATCTTAGGGGTTTATAGGAGTAGCACCCCCATCCACTCAGTCACTGCTCCTCCTAGAAAGAGGGGAAGCATGCTGAATGTTGGGTAAGGAACATTTGTAGTTCGGGCCAAAAGGCCCAATGTTGAAGCTTTTGGAGTAGCAGTAGTTGAAAGTGTCAACATTGGACATTTTGGACTGAACCTCAAAATGTTTCTTCCCCAGCATTCAGCATGTTTCCCCTCTTTCTAGAAGGAGCATTGACTGAGTGGATAAAGGTGCTACTCCCATAAACCCCTAAGATCTCAGTGTCAGCAGTTGGTCTAACCTTCTAGCAAACACGATGAAGGGAAGGGGCAGGGGAAGAGGGAGGGGGAGATTGGGGAGGGGGAGGAGGAGGAGGGGGGACATTCGTAGCATGAGAGTTGGTCATTCGAAAAGAGCAAAAAATAATAATAGAGAAAGCAAATGAAAGAGAGAAATGGGGATTTGGTGAAATAAAAGACTTGGAGAAGGATTATATACATAGTGTAAAAGGTAGAGAAAAACTTAACATTTGAATTTTTTCACTTCCCACCAATAGTGTTGGTTCAAAAAGGGCTTTTATGGAATGACCATGTCTATTTTTACTAGATGGGCATAGCCTGTGCTAGAGCACGGACCAACACACAAATTAAATTATTGTTCTAACTATATAGTAAACAATTCCACTATAACTTCTCATAAATGATTTTTTTACATTCATTCTATAGAACTGAAAATGCCGCTTAAAACATATCCTCTACCATTAAAATTCAATTCAAGAAGCTGATTACAGAAGATATAATGACAAAAACTGAAAACAAAATATTATTTGGAGTTTGTGTTCCCTTAACTCTGAACACAATTGATTTACACAATATTTAACAGTTTCTTCACCTACAATAGCTACCCTTACAAATTGCCTCAAAAGAATTGTAGAAATGAAATACATCACCCCTTGAAGTTGAATCATTAGAGACTTCAAGCAACTTGACGATTATCATGTCACGCCCCTGCATCTACACAATAATGAAAAACTTTTTAGAGAATTTTTTTCTGTGAATTTCAATTTTATTATTAAAGCTTTTGAGAAAAAAAGGTCCCAACCTCATGTTTAGACTTTGAGATTGGTGAAGATTCGTAGTAATTTCCAATGTTGATGGCAGCCACGCTAGCATTTTTGAGAGTTTCCTCTTTTAAGATAGGTTTCAACCAACTGGACTCTCATAACATTCTTTTGCTCTTGAACAAGCAGGTTACCATACCCAAAGAGCTTCTCAAGGGTAATTTTTGCTGGTCAAAACTTGGGGGTCCCTCTCTAGAGTTCCAAAGTTTTTCCTCAATGGCTTCAATTCCAGTGCCTAAAACCCATTTCCTCTCTTCATCATCATATATTCGTGCTCTCAGAGCACCGAAGAAATCTGCTACCACAACAAACGGATACACTTCAGTAATCAACAAAAGAAATTTCATTTTGAATTCTCGAGTGTTTGTACCAATAGATTGTCCATGGAAATGAAATAAAATCTTTACGATAGCTTCCTCAGGTACATTGTCACTTCTGAAAATACCCTTTCTAGCACCAGCCCAACATTTTATATTTTGATGTGGTGTCGGTTTTCCCATGTGGTGTATGCTTTACATAGTCATTTGTTGCCGAAGGATATCAACAATGAAATAAGAAAAAAGCAACAAAATAGGAAATGAAAAAATATAAAGATAAAATTGCATAAACTTAGTGATGATGGTATGATTGATGTGAGAGTAGAAAGCATATATGTGAAATTTTAGGAAAGGGCTAATACAGATCTTCAAAAATTCTATGCACAGATGGTACAAACCAAGTAATAGTGTCTTGTGCCTGCTTGCCATTTATACTACATAGGCTCTCTATATTTCTTAAACTTCTTGTCTAGATCAACTCAAACTTGGTACATCAATTTTCTTGTACCATTTAACCGCACTATATGATAATTACACAATGTAGCATAACAAACTAATTTCTACAGTCTACTTACCCCTTTGAGTCCAGCCTCATCATAATAATTTCTCTTGATCCTTCTACCCTGCTCCCTCTCTCCCCTGTTTACTCGAGAGAGGGAATTAAGGGTGAAAATAATGAAAATCGAATCCAAAAAGAGATAATCGGATGAGTCATTCAAAGAATAACCATCATACCAATATACCCTACCTTAACAAAACAGAGTTGAATCTAAATATTCCTTCAGCATCTGAAAATGAATGACACAATATATATTGAATAACTTGAAAATAGAGAATCGACATATTTGAAGAACTTTATCAACACATTGAAACAATACTTTTCAAAAATTTAGAAGTTAGTAATGAATTTTAATTTAAAGTAAAATGAAGCCTAAGAGGGAAAGTTGATGTTTCATCTTCACCAGAGCAACTATGTACCCCAAACACAAAAGTCCACTATAATAAAGTTCAGATCTACATAAAGCTTGTAAATGAGTGTGATATTGTCTTCCATGATCGTAAGGTTTTTCTCTAAAGATCTCACACTATTAAGAGATTCTACATCTTATATGTAGTTTCCAATCTTTTCTTCAGAGGTATATTAGCTCTCTAGATTAAGTCCTATAATGTGTCAACACAACCATAATGAACACAAAAAGACACTTATTTTGTGGCTCTTAGTAAATATAACTAATTCACAACCTCCCTTTATATCTTAATCCCTAGTATTGATTTTCCCATTTGTGAGCATTGTAACGGAAAAATGAATGACTACACTACGTAGATTAAAACCAACGCAATCATTATTCAAGTATATGAAGTGATGTCCAGTCTAGAGTAAATACGAATAAATATAGAAAAGAGATGTTCACCGAGGTGTGATCCTCAAGCGCATATCATTCTGGAACACTGAGAGTGCAGTAATTTCATTGTTGCTGGCTCATATCTCCTTCTCTCGCTCTGCTTGACTATGCTTTTTAAAATACATGAAATATACAACGTTTCTCTTTTTCTAAAGTTGCAATGATAGACGTCCGAAGGATTTTAAGCATATCATATCCTACAAAGAATAAGAGAAAGGTTTTGAGTCTCACATTGCCCTATTTTGCTCCATTTTACAATGATCTATCACTACACATCAGATTTGTTGTTCTTATGATAATAATCACCCCAGAATAGAAAAATCATGTAAATATCAAATGTGTAAGTGAGGAATTGCTAAAGTATAACGCAAAAAAAAGTTTGAGAAAGTGGTCCTGGATATTCAATAACAGTGAAAACACTAGTAATATCTTGGAAGTTCAAACTCTAACAAATAAGTATTTTGCACTACTGAAAAGATAAAAGGAATACATAAAGATTTTCAGGTTCAAGAATATACTTCCGACCATATTAACGCTTATACTCAGCAACAGAAGCCAAAAAAATTAATTACTGACCCATAATCTTAATAATTAATAGGAGAGTATGTTGTAGAAAATCTATAGGGAAAAGAAATGAAAAAGTGTTTTAGTTCGTTCAAACATACTATCGAACACCAATTTTTAAATTAAGTTAACCAAGCAATACACAATTTAAAGACATAACACATAATTTGTAATACATCTTATAAAATGTAGTAACCCATTTCCAACGTTATAGAAAAGCCAGCGGGGAAAAATTTGGGGCCGGAAAACTTTTTCGTAGTATTTGGATTTTTCCCAACCTTGTCAAGATTTGGAAAAAATCGTAGTCTTTGAGGTGTAGAGAAATCTGGTAACAATTGGGTGAATCTCTTATGGTTTTGTTTACATGAGTAGTTAGATAACTCGTTAAGAAATCTGTATGACTTTACATAATTGAATTCGAGAGAGTAGAACTCCCGGAATCGATCTTAGCGTAAACGGTGTTTTCTGATCATCGTGGGTTAGAGGTGTGTTGTGACATGGGATTTTGGAATTCTTTTAATTAGCTCTCTGGTTCCGTTTGGAACACTTTGGCGGAATAGTTGCCGCACTAGCGTGGTTGCCACAGCGGGATGATAATCGTTGTGGCGGGTATGACGAGACACAAAATCATAAATGAAAGACGAATAGCTCACTGTTACGCGGAAGCCGCTGGGGCGGGGGTTATGGTCTCTTTGGTGGAGACGCTACAGCGGGACCGACGTGACTTAAATTCTTAAATAAACCCCTAAATGATCTTATTTGGCACTTTTCGACTTTTAGATCTAAGGAACGAACCCCAGGCGACTCTTACTCGTTTTTCACCATTCTTAAGGCTAAAGGAAAGCTTTTCACTCCCTGAATCCATTTTTCAATCTGTAGAATGTAATAGAATGGGTGAATATTGATGGGGGAGGGATTTTTTTATAGATTCTATGGTGGTAACAACTCTAAATTGGATAATTGGGGTCATTGGTTAGATCTACGGTTCATAGAATTGTTAGTAATCTGGGTAATTAATGATTGTTTATTGATTCCCGTAGTATATTGACTGTTTGTAGACCTAGAACAAGCAGAACGGATCCAGAAAGGGAAGGATCAAGTTTCTTAGGGTTTCAAGCTTGTTTCGAGGTAGGTGATGGTTGTGATTCTATGATTGTGTGATGTATGCTTGTTCTTACTTCATTATGATACTTGTATGTATATGAATGTTGCAAGGTTGATCACACTTATTGTAAGTGAGATAATGAATGATGATTGCCATGAAATCATGACTTAAATGTATGATCTTGATGATATACTTGTGATTCTGATTGTGGTGTGTGAATGGGATCGGTTGCCATGTTCTGGCATAACTAACTTGGATCGGATTGCCACGTTCCGGCATAAATATGGGATTGGTTGCCACATTTTGGGATGCTAACTGTTTGAGTTTGGGTTCCATGAGAGCACCAATGATGTGATATAAAATGTGAAACTGATTGTTGTTCGTAATTGTTGATAATGTTGTATATGCTGATATATATGCATGTGATTATATTGTTGTCTTGACTTGTTTATGTTGCACTAGTGGGATAGCCACGTGATCCTACCAGTACACTATGGTGATGTACTGATACTGCACTTGCTCTTATTTTTGTTGATTACAGGGTATCTTCAAGCGGCTACTGACAGACCTCGCTTAAGAGATCAGTGATCGTCACTTTGAATTCAAGGGTGAGCCAATTATTCCGGGCTATCATGTGATTCTCTTTCATCTATATCCACCATTTTAGGACGTAGACATTTGTTCTAGTTAATTGATTAGTCCATTAGCTGGGGGTTGTATCCCTTCTTGTTTAGACTTGGATCATTTGTTAGATGTTTTGGTACATTGATTTTCAGGTTCTAGGTTATTCTTCCGCATTGTTAGTTATTATTGTTAGACTTTTGTTAGAGTTTATAGGAACTCTATTTTAATTTCCTTAGTGTTGATTTAAATGCCTTAGTTTTTAGATTATTTGTTGTTTGGGTTGTAGTAGTGGTTCTCCCATCGGAGTGTTAGTCCGGGTGCCAATCACGACGGTCTGGGTCGTGACAAAGTTGGTATCAGAGCCTATGTTCGTTGATCACGATGTACCAATACGAGTCTAATAGAGTCTCACGGAACGGTAGGGGGACGTCTTTACTTTTTTCGAGAGGCTATAGGACTTTAGAAAGTGTCTCTACTTTTGTCTTGTCTCCTTTCGTGCTATGACTTGATTCCAATTGGTATCTGGCGATTCAAATTAGTATCTAAACTCTTTCACTCTTTAGTCCACAGATGGTTAATACTAGGTATAACGATGTTAGTCCCGTAGCTCTTGTCAATGCTCCAGCTAAGGAATCTGCAGCGAGAGGTCGCGTTCGAGGCTGGGGTAGAGAGAGAGCTAGGGGTAAAGGCAGTGGGAGAATAGCGCCTGCTGTGAATGAGATACCAATTGATAATGTTCCTATGAATGAGAACCCTCGTGTGCATTATGAGGAGATAGAAGACGATATTGAGGTTGGAGATGTTGAGGAAAATGGACAAGAGGAAGAGGTGTCAGCGGAGACTGCGGTTGTTCCTCCCATCGATTCGGTGTTAGCTCAACATATTATGGCATTCTTGAATGGGTTGGCTAGTCCTGGAGTGCTTCCATATGCTCAAGCAACTCAAGCTTCTACTAATCCTCATGTTGCTAGCACTGCGCCCAAGACAGGTGGAAATGTTGGTACTGAAGCTTTCTTCCGTCCTTTGTTGTGTTCCATTATAACCAGTAATGAGCATGATATGTTGACTAAGTTCTTGAAGATTAAGCCTCCGGTATTTCTTGGTTCTAAAACTGAAGATGCTTATGAGTTTATCTTAGACTTTTATGAGAGGCTATATAAATTGGGTATTGTTCACCATCATGGGGTTGAGTTTGTGTCTTTCCAACTTCAAGGGGAGGCTAAGCAATGGTGGAGAGCTTATATGGAGTGCAGATCTTCTACTTTACCTCCACTTGCTTAGACCCAATTTCATGCTCTGTTTCTAGAAAAGTATGTGCCTAAAACCTTGAGGGATCGTAAGAAAGATAAGTTTATGGCTTTAGAGCAAGGTGGTATGCATGTGGCTGCTTATGAGGCCAAGTTCCATGTTTTATCTAGTTATGCTACGCAGTTGGTTACTACTGAAAAGGAGAGGATCCAGTTATTTATTAGAGGTTTGAATTCTGAGTTGCAAGTATTATCTGTTCATATGACCTCTGCAGGGAGGAGCTTTAATGAGGCGACAGACTATGTTAAGAAAGTGAAGGGGGTGAGGCGTGACGGTCAAGTTAAGGCGTGGGGAAAAAGGGCCAAGAACTCGGGTAACTTTCAAGGCTCCTATTCCAAGGGGTATGGAAGGCCAACACTTGCAGCCAAGCCAATTCAATCCGTTATGCCCGCCTCTACAGGTAGTTACTCGGAAACTCCATCTCATAATTTTCAGGATAGCCAGGGAATCGCACCTTCGACGGGCGGCAGACCATCTTTTAATTGTACTTGTTACAACTATGGAGAACCTGGGCATATGAGGAGAGATTGTCCCTACCCACGTGTGTTAGATTCCGCACAACAGCAGTCTAGAGTAGTGGTACCCACGGGGAATGGTAATAATGGTAGAGGACCTCCACAAGGTGGATGAGGAAGTAATCAGCGAGGCCGTGGAGGTAGAGGAAATGGTAATGAAGGTAGGTGTACCTCGCAACCAGGTAGGGAAGTGGCTCGACATGATGATAGGGCTCAGTGTTATGGTTTTTCGGGCATGAATGAGGCAGAAGCGTCTGATGCAATGATCATAGGTACTCTTCTTGTCTGTGACCGGATGGCTAATGTGTTATTTGACTCGGGTTCTACCTATTCTTATGTATCTTTGCAATTTGCCACCGAGTTTGATATGATTTGTGATGTACTTGATGCTCCTATTCGTATTTCTACCCAAGTTGGAGAATCAGTCATAGTCACCCGTGTCTATCATGCTTGTCCTATTTTGTTTATGGGTTTTCAGACTTGGGCTGATTTGGTGATTTTGGATATGATTAACTTTGACATAATCTTAGGCATGACTTGGTTGTCCCCCTATTATGATGTGCTTAATTGTAATACTAAGTCTGTAAATCTAGAAATTTTGGGAGGGGAAAAATTAGAGTGGAAAGGGGTGTACAAGCTTAAGCAAGCTAAGATTATATCCTCCATTCAGGCTAGTAAATTAGTAGAGCAGGGTTGTTTGGCTTATTTGGCTCATGTTAGGGATGTTGAGATTGAGGCTCCATCCATTGGGTTTATTCCTGTGGTATCTGAATTTAGTGAAGTGTTTCCAAATGATTTGCATGGTATGCCTCAGGATAGAGATATAGATTTTTGCATTGATTTAGAGCCTGGTATGCGCCCCATTTCTATCTCTCCATATCGCATGGCTCCGGAAGAATTAAGAGAGCTTAAGGCTCAAATCCAAGAGCTTCTTGATAAAGGATTTATTCATCCTAGTGCTTCCCCTTAGGGTGCTCCAGTGTTGTTTGTTAAGAAAAAGGATGGTAGTATGAGGATGTGTATAGATTATCGGTAATTAAATAGAGTCACTATTCGAAACAAGTATCCTTTGCCTCGAATAGATGATCTTTTTGAATTGCAAGGTGCATCAGTTTTCTCTAAGATTGATTTGAGATCCGGTTACCATCAATTGAAAATTAGGCCTGAAGATATACCCAAGACGGCGTTTAGAACTCGTTATAGGCACTATGAGTTTTTGGTAATGTCTTTTGGTTTAACCAATGCTCCTACAGCTTTCATGAGTTTGATGAATGGGATGTTCAATCCATTTCTTGATTCGTTCGTTATAGTTTTTATTGATGATATTTTGGTTTATTCGAAAAGTGAAAAAGAGCATGACAACCATCTTCGTATTGTTTTGGGTGTTCTCGGGAAGCAAAAGTTATATGATAAATTTTCTAAGTGTGAATTTTGGTTAAAATCGGTAGCATTTTTGGGACATGTAGTTTCAAAAGAAAGGGGTAATGATAGATCCTCAAAAGATTGAAGCGGTTAAGAATTGGGTTAGGCCTAGCTCTGTGACAGAAGTTAGGAGTTTTGTGGGATTCGCTAGCTATTATCGTCGATTTGTTAAGAATTTTTTGCTTCCATTGCTACTCACTTGACTAATTTGACCAAAAAGGAGATACCATTTGACTGGACTGAAAAGTGTGAAGAGAGCTTTCAAAAGCTCAAGACTCTCTTGACCATCGCGCCCATTCTAGCATTACCGGTTGAAGGTAAAGATTTTATTGTTTATTGTGATGCTTCACATTCTGGTTTGGGTGCCGTGTTGATGCAGGATAAGAATATTATAGCTTATGCCTCGTGTCAATTGAAGGTGCATGAGAGGAATTACCCAACGCATGATTTAGAGTTGGCAGCAGTAGTGTTTGCTCTTAAAATATGGAGACATTACCTCTATGGGGTCAAGTGTGAGGTATTTACTGATCATCGTAGTTTGCAGAATGTGTTCACTCAAAAGGATCTGAATTTGAGACAGCGAAGGTGGATGGAGTTACTTAAATATTATGACGTGACCATTCAATACCATACGAGCAAGGCTAATGTGGTGGCAGACGCTTTGAGTCGGAAAGTGGTGAGTATGGGTAGTTTAGCTTGCTTAAGTGTATCCAAGCTACCTTTAGCTAAGGAAATTCAGACCTTAGAGTCTAAGTTCATGCAGTTAGGCATCTTAGAAAAAGGTGGGGTGATAGCTAGTATTGAAGTGAGGGCCACTTTCATTGAAGAGATCAAGGCCAAACAATTTGAGGATGAGAATTTGGAGTAAGAAAGAAGATTGCGATGGGTAAGGTGCAAGAGACCACTCTTGATGTGGATGGTGTACTCAATTTTAAAGGAAGAATATGTGTTCCTAGAGTAGATGAATTGATTGAGAAATTGTTGGCAGTCTCATCGTTCGCGATATTCGATTCATCCGAGTGTCACCAAGATGTATAGAAATCTGAAGAGAATTTACTCGTAGCCGGGCATGAAGAAAGACATAGCGAAGTTTGTGGCGAAGTGTCAAAATTGTCAACAAGTGAAGTATGAACATCAAAGGCCCGCATGTTTACTTCAAAAATTGCCAGTTTTGAAATGGAAGTGGGAAAGAACAGCCATGGATTTTGTGGTTGGTCTTCCCAAGACCTTGGGGAAGTTTGACTCTATTAGGTAGTGGTTGATAGATTGACTAAGTCAGCCCATTTTATTCCGGTAACAATAGATTATAATGCTGAACAATTGGCTAAAGTGTATGTGAAAGAGATAGTGACATTGCATGGGGTGCCCCTCTCTATCATCTCAGATCGTGGTACCCAATTCACATCCAAGTTTTGGAGGAAATTGCATGATGAATTGGGCACACAACTCACCTTTAGTACAGCCTTTCATCCACAGACGGATGGACAATCGAAGAGGACTATTCAAGTATTGAAGACATGTTGAGGGCATGTGTGATTGATTTCGGAGGGCATTGGGATAAGTTCTTACATTTGTGTGAATTCTCCTATAATAATAGTTATCACTCCAGCATAAATATGGCACCATTTGAGGCACTCTCTGGGAGGGGATGCAGATGACCCATAAGATGGTTTGAGGCTGGAGATGTGAAATCTTTGGGGGTTGATATAGTGAAGGATGCTCAAGATAAGGTGAGGAGTATTCAAGCTAAGCTTCTAGCAGTCCAGAATAGACAAAAGAAGTATGCGGATCATAAGGTAAGAGACATGGTGTTTCAATTCGGTGAAAATGTTCTTCTTAAGGTATCACCCATGAAAGGGGTGATGAGATTTGGTAAGAAGGGTAAGCTAAGTCCTAGATACATTGGTCCATTTGAAATTCATGAATGTGTGGAACCGGTGGCGTATAGATTGGCTTTACCTCCTAATTTATCGAGTGTTCATCCGGTGTTTCATGTATCCATGTTGAAAAGGTATCATGGTGATGGGGATTATATCATTAAGTTGGACTCAATTGTGTTAGACAAGGACCTCCAATATGAGGAGGAACCGATTGCAATTCTTGATCGTGATGTACGCAAGTTGAGGACCAAGGAGATTAAGTCTGTGAAGGTTCAATGGAAGCATCGTCCAATTGAATAAGCTACTTGGGAGACCGAGAGGGACATGCGAGAGAAGTATCCCCAATTGTTCGTCGATTCAGGTACTACTTCATTCTTTACTTAGCCTACTTTTCCTAAATTTTGTCACTCAGGGACAAGTGATAGGTAAATTGGTATCTATTGTAACGGCCTATTCCAATAGTTAGAGAAAATCTAGCGGGGGAAAATATGGGGCCGGAAAACTTTTTCGTAGTATTTGGATTTTTCCCAACCTTGTCCAGATTTGGACGAAATCGTAGTCTTTGAGGTGTAGAGAAATCTGGTAACAAGGGGGTGGATCTCTTATGGTTTTGATTACACGAGTAGTTAGATAACTTTACATAATTGAATTCGAGAGAGTAAAACTCACATAATCGATCTTAGCGTAAACGGTGTTTTCTGATCGTCGTGGGTTAGAGGTGTGTTGTGAAATGGGATTTTGGAATTCTTTTAATTAGCTCTCTGGTTCCGTTTGGACCGCTTTGGCGGAATAGTTGTCGTACTAGCGTGGTTGCCGCAGCGGGATGATGATCGTTGTGGCGGGTACGACGAGACAAAAAATCATAAATGAAAGAGGAATAGCTCACTGTTACGCGGAAGCCGCTGGGGCGGGGGTTATGGTCTCTTTGGTGGGGACGCTACAGCGGGACCGACGTGACTTAAATTCGTAAATAAACCCCTAAACGATCTTATTTGGCACTTTTCAACTTTTAGAGTTAAGGAACGAACCCCAGGCGACTCTTACTCATTTTTCACCATTCTTGAGGCTAAAAGAAAGCTTTTCACTCCCTGAATCCATTTTTCAATCTGTAGAATGTAATAGAATGGGTGAATATTGATGGGGGAGGGATTTTTTATAGATTCTATGGTGGTAACAACTCTAAATTAGATAATTGGGGTCATGGGTTAGATCTAGGGTTCATATAATTGTTAGTAATCCAGGTAATTAATGATTGTTTATTGATTCCCATAGTATATTGACTGTTTCTAGACCAAGAACAAGCAGAACGAATCCAGAAAGGGAAGGATCAAGTTTCTTAGGGTTTCAAGCTTGTTTCGAGGTAGGTGATAGTTGTGATTCTATGATTGTGTGATGTATGCTTGTTCTTACTTCATTATGATACTTGTATGTATATGAATGTTGCAAGGTTGATCACACTTATTGTAACTGAGATAATGAATGATGATTGCCATGAAATCATGACTTAAATGTATGATCTTGATGATATACTTGTGATTCTTATTGTGGTGTGTGAATGGGATCGGTTGCCATGTTCTGGCATAACTAACTTGGATCGGATTGCCACGTTCCGACATAAATATGGGATCGGTTGCCACGTTCCGACATGCTAACTTTTTGAGTTTGTGTTCCATGAGAGGACCAATGATGTGATATAAAATATGAAACTGATCGTTGTTCGTAATTGTTGATAATGTTGTATATGTTGATATATATGCATGTGATTATATTGTTGTCTTGACTTGTTTATGTTGCACTAGTGGGATAGCTGTGTGATCCTACCAGTACACTGTGGTTGTGTACTGATACTGCACTTGCTCTTATTTTTGTTGAGTACAGGGCATCTTCAAGCGACTACTAACATACCTCGCTTAGGAGATCAGTGATTGTCACTTTGAATTCAATGGTGAGCCATTTCTTCCGGGCTGCCATGTGATTCTCTTTCATCTATGTCCACCATTTCTGGACTTAGACATTTGTTCTAGTTAGTTGTTAGTCCATTAGTTAGGGGTTGTATCCCTTCTTGTTTAGACTTGGCTCATTTGTTAGATGTTTTGGTACATTGACTTTCAGGTTCTAGGTTATTCTTCCGCATTGTTAGTTATTATTGTTAGACTTTTGTTAGAGTTTATGGGAACTTTATTTTAATTTCCTTAGTGTTGATTTAAATGTCATAGTTTTTAGATTATTTGCTTTGTTTGGGTTGTAGTAGTGGTTCTCCCACCGGAGTGTTAGTGTGGGTGTCAATCATGACGGTCTGGGTCGTGACATAAGATTGCACCTTAGTATCTCAATCCAAACATGAATATTGAATAAGCATATCAGAAAAATTATAGAAAACTACGCAAAAGAACAAATGACAATTACTGACAATGAAAGTACATTAACTAAAGAAAGATTGCCTTAAAACCTAAAAAAAAAAAACAAAAATAGCTCACAATTTGAATCATAAATTTCTTAATATCAGATAAAGAATGAGAACCATTAAAAAGAAAAATTGTATAATTTTAGAAAGATAAATTATGTAAAATATTTATAAACCTAGAAATCAATGAAAGAAAACAATGCTATGCAAATGAAGGGAAAAAATTAGTGAGCATTTACACGTGTTTGATGAGAAAGAAGTACAATACACGATAAAAAAAGATCGTCAATAACCGATCAAATTCGTCCAGGTTTATAGTACAACTCACAGTGTTGTTGGTACAATTATTAATCGATTAACCCTTATTTAGAAGAGGGAGTTGGAAAGGACGAACACACCTCCAAAAAGTTGTTCCAAATGTAATTCAAGTTGTACTATGTTAGGGCCCACTTTATTAAACAAGTACTGTGCTAGCTTTGATAATACATAAAGTATTAATTATAACCTAACATGTAATTTCTTTTAAGTCCTCACGTGTCTTTGTTAATAAAATTTATAGTTCTCGTGATAGTGACAGTTTATTTGACAAGGTTTTCTTCTGGCCAACGTTGAATTCTCCATCTCTGCTCACCTTTTCAACTTTCACTTTGTGACTCTTTTTCTCAATCATTGTAATGAAGTTGTTGGATATTGAAGTTCCAATTTCTCTGCTTCTCAGGTATTCAGTTCTTAATCATTGTTACATAATGTCTTTTTATATCTTCTGATAGTTTCCTCAATTCTTCGAAAATGTTTAATCATAGAAGCTTTTTAATGTTTTAGTGGAAGAAAGTGATAAGTTAGGTCATCAAAATGATGACGAAGTTGATGAAGGTTGCCAAGAATTGGGAACACATGCAACTTTTCCCTCAAAAGTGCTAATGCCTAAATTCATTGTAAAAACATTGTTTTTTCCTATTTAAAAATATTTCAAGAAAATTAGTCATTATTCCTGTGATTTATCTCTATACGGATTTAATTGAACTTTATAAGTTGATTCCTCTTTCTTTGTTATTTCTGCACGTGTCGCCTAATTTCAAGAGATGTTCTTTTTTTCATTCTTTATATTCTATAATTGTCAATTCTATTGTGGTTTTGCTAAAGCATCGAATTTTAACTTATAAGTTTGTAGCTAAGGTTTATATTAGTATTGTCATAACTTTTGCGGCTATGTTGAGAATGAAATCGGTAATTCATGGTTTCAGATGATAATCACGGCAATGATTCTTCTTAGTATAGAAATTTGATAAATTCCAGTTGCATTTTGGTTTGATAGGTTTGACCTGTAGAGACAGTAAATTTCATAAGTTAATCTTTTCATTTTTCTTAGAAGTTATTTCAGTTTTTCCTGTCAGAAATTAATTCAGTGATTTACCAAAGCATTTAACTTTTGGTTAATATAGTTTGTTTTAGAAGTGAGATTTTTTAAGGACCAACACATATTCCACTAATTGTACTGCATGCTTTATAGAAAATATTTTTCAATTTTGCATCATTTCTATGCCTGTAAGGTGTTGTAAATGTTAATGTCTATGTTGATGAGACTAAATTATATCTCCATACAACTTAATTGTTATCACTATAGGTGTAAGTACCTCTCCGTCTTCCAAAATTAGATTCTGGAATCTGAGTTTTTTCTCTGGGCGTACTCAGTGTCGGCTCTATGCATTGGAAAATAAGGCTTTTGCCTTAGGCCCCCAAATTTTTATCAAGAATAAATTATGAGTTAAAATTTCTATACAAAAATTGATTATTTATGATAAAAAGTATAATTTTTTAAAATATATATTATTTTACCCACTTTAACATCTTTTGTACTTTGTTAAAAATAAGAATTAATAGTGAAAAGTGTTGAACAAAGTGAATTACAAATTCTTTTTTATTTCTTTTTAAATTTTAGTTTCAAGCACTACTAAAAGCATATTAAAATGGGATACATCAAGTCGTCAAATTCTTGGGTCAAAATCTATGGTTCTAACTCTTATATTTATTTAATATTTGTCAACTTATTACTTATAGAATTATGTTAACAATTCATATAATAATTGTCTCACTGAAAGGATGTTTTTCAATGTTGAGTAAATAAAATCTTACCTAAAACTAATAACTGAAAAAACAATATTAAAATACTAATAATCTTTATCTAAATAGTGTAAGAAAAATAAATTTTGAATAAATACATATATGAAGTTTGTTATATTTTCGGCCTCGAATTGAAATTTCGCTTTAGACCCCCAATCACGTTGAGCCGCCCTTGGGCCTACTCTTGCTCTACTCGTGTCCACAATTTGGACTTAACATGTCCAATCCGATGTTTCGATTGTTATTCGATCGATGTTCAATCTTAGCGCCATATGCCTGCTAGGAAAATGGCTTTATCAACAATAGCGGCAAGAGGTATTGTACAAATCATTCATATAACATCGCTTATCGGAAAGGTTCACCAAATAAAATACTTATTTGGTAAAATTTTAGAAAAAAATAGAACATGCAAATTGAAAATTTTCCCAGAAATCATTAAAGCCATAAAAAAAATAAACTTAAAATTTTCAATAGAAATGGAACTTCTTGGACAAACACTGCATTAAAGAATTGGACCAAAAGCTATTTAGATTGTACTATGCATTTAATATTTTATTGTTTGTGGCCCAATTTCATTGGCTATAAAATTTCATGCATTTTTCGAGAGACATCTGTATTATGAAATGTCAGACGTGTCTTTATTTTCTTGTTGATTATACTTGCTACAAAACATAGACCTTGGCTTTTTCTTTCCACTTCCCACAACTCTCTTCATCTTCCATCCTTTGAAAGTGTTAGCTCTCTTCATCTTCCATCTTCTGAAAGTGTTGCTGCATTTTAAGGTATTTCTTATCCCTTTGTTCTTATTCTCTCTTCAATTTTCTTTGTGCTCAAATGATTAACTGGGAATGACAGTTGGATTTTTGTTTCTAATTAAAGGGAAAAATCAAAATGGGTCATTTCTAATAAGGGGTAATACATGACTGAAAATTTGACTTTTCCATTCAAATTTCTTTCTAACCAAATGGGTAAATTAAAATGTAAGTTGGGATCTTCAATGTTTTTCCCAATTTTTGGTCGTCAACAAAGGGAATAATCGAAATGGTATTTTCATTCTTGTATCAGACAAATTCAGTTTCTTTGTTGATATTGAATTTGTAGGTATGCTTATGTAATTTGGTTGATGTACATGGTTTGACCTGTGAGTGTATCTTAGGATAGTTTTGAGCCTTGATGACCTATCTGAATTTAACCACTCTATTTAAGATTCCATTTCTTGGGTGGGAAATCTCAAATTGGAAATAAAGATGTGAGTTTGAAGATCTTGATGTTAGAATTTGTGATATATCCCTCCTCAATTGTTGCTGCACATGTAATTTATCACGCTTTGCAATAAATTTTGAGCGGTCTGTTGTAGCATCAGGTTAATCATCATAAAAAATTTGCTATCTTTTTGGGTTCAAAACAATGTTTTAATCACACACCAACGTGTGACTTTTAGTCTTTTCCATAAACGTTCTAACTTGGACAAGTTATTGCTCAAGCTGATATCAAAATCTAATTAATGGAATGAAACTACTCATTTAATCTAATGATTTTTAGTCGTAGTGACCTATTTGATAATTCTCATAGTTGTCAATAACAACAACATACCCAGTCAAATTCCACAAATAGAATATGGAGAGGATAAAGTGTAAGAAGACCTTATCTCTACCTCATGAAGGTAGAGAAGTTGTTTCCAAATATTTCATAGTTGTCCAATTGTCTTATTATGTTGGTATAATCGTATAAGAAGCCTCTTGTAGAAGTAATTGAAGGAGTTGCAGCAGGAAAAATTAGTGTTCCAACAAAATAGTATTCTGGCACGACAACGAATGAGGTCACCTACTTTTATTTCGAGCTCTTATGGATTTAACTCCATTGCGATTAAAGACGTTTAATATATGTGACAATTAATACTTTTGGATCCTTGCTTACTTTTATAACTATACCTCGACTTAGCTAATGTGGCAGAAAATAATCAAGGTGTAGAGAGATAGAACAAGAAGTAGGCTAAACTATGGGAAGGGTTGATTACAAATTCTTTTGATTTTCAAGTCCTTCAGGTACAATCTCACATACTTTTTTCAGGTTCTTCAAATTTTGGCCCCTTTTTGTTCAAAAGGAACCATAATGTTCTGTTAAGTGTACTGATAATGGTTAGTGAAGATTATGGTGGTGTATATTGTATTTAGTGCATATTAGATTTGATCACTTCTGTTAAGTCTTGGCAAAAAATAGGTAAGTAAACATTTATGCAGATGTGCTAATGTGAGGAATTGCAATCAGCTGCTTCCTGAGATGCAACTAGAAGAGAGATATATGGTGCATAAATAAAATATAAAGAAAAAGGGCAAGTGCGACATTTTATTATTGTTAGGATTGGTAGACAAAATACATGTGAATATGAGAAGAAAATGTCAATTATGTGAGGATTATGAGATAAAAGCACATTCTTATGTTTCTTAAAGCTAAAAGCAAAAAACACTTGCTGATTTATAGGTTTTAAGACGAAGCAAACTCAAAGCCCCGTTCCTATTGTTACTGTTGACAAATGTCTATTATAGTGTGTAACATCATAACCATGAAGAATAAAAGAAATGCAGTATATTGTTCATTTATGCTATTCTTACATCTAGATTGGAAAAAAATTTATGCTACTTCTATATCACTGTACTTCTCATTTCAAGGTACACTAACAATATTAGTTAGAAGGAGCTGATCTACGTGGAAATAACAGACAACCGATTGAGTTCAATTCTCAAGTTAGATATGTCTAAGATATGAGGATTAGATAAGCAATTTTGTTAGTCATTACTGGTGTTATCTTATTTTTCATGTATGGAAAGCCTAATTGTCTTAAGAATAACACCAGTATCTATAGTTATGTTGTTATAAGTTCAAACAGACATTTCCCTCCTTAATTGAGGGTTGGAGTAAGTACTTTGGCTAATTGTTACAACTTAAATCTGATTTGTCATTTTTAGCCCCGTAGGCTGTAGTTAAATTCACCTTTAAAAAGCACGGTAGCTAATGTTGTGATCTTTCATTGACTGTCTATATTTACTCTATTTTGGCATCTATCATTGATCAACCTTTGCACCTAATCGACTTTTCCTTGCGCCAATCATATCAACATATGCAATTTTAGCGTAATTTTTTTTATGTGCTACTTTTGAACCATTTTTTTATTGTTCGCTGCTATCCTTCGTCATCAAATGATTATGCACAACATCCACAACTTGAAAATATAAAATGTGGGGCCCGTGCTAGCAATGTAGCAAACTCGGTGGAGTTGGAAAGAGGATTCCAAGACCTTTCATTTGATATCTTATGGGCCACCTAGCTCATCTTGTACCGAAAATTATGGTCGTTTGAAGTTGACTCAAAACTTACAACTTAAGCATAACTTGCAATATTTTATATTTTGCTATTTCCAATTTAGTTCTTTCTAATGTTAGCTATTTCAAATACCAAGGTGTTACAAAAATAAACTCATATGAATAGAAAATTACTTTTAAGGCTCCAAACTTTAATTCTTTATTAGATCAAACAATGGACTACTTTATTAATAGCATAGCTACATATAATATATTAATCTGTGAGTGCACAAATAGAAATTACTAACATTGCAATCTCCAAGAGTCGATAATACTCTAATTTTTGTGTGCATTTAATTGCTTAAACTTGATCTCACCAACAGGGCCGGAGCTACGGATTGGACACTCTTCGCCGAAAAATTACATGATATATATAGGTCACTATTACTTTTTTTTAATCAAATTTGAGCTCGAAGCTCGTTTATTCAATCATATATACAAAAAGGAAATGTCTGCCTAGCCCAACTTTGAAAAGGAAAGTTAGCCCAAATATATCAATACCCTTTTTATTTCTCATCCTATTTTTAATACTTTCCCTAACATTAGTTTCCAAATCCTCCTCTTTCATATTTTTCTCCGTGCCGCCTTCATGATTCTCCTTTAGATCATCATCATTCAACCATGGTGGTGTACCACTACACATTTAGGTACTGCTCCTCCTTTATGTTTCTAATCTCTCCTTTATCTTGGTTTAGTATGTTCTGATTTTTGGAGCTAACATTGTTGCTAGCTATGGAGCCAAATATGCTATTCTCGATCTTCCTCCCTATGACAATGAACGATGTGCTTTGGATGTACAGTCCTCGACTGTTGCCGATTTCCTCTTTTGTAAGCAGGTAGCTCTTTATTTCTCGTCGATTTTAAGCACTAGTATTGGCAAAAATTTGAGGTGTACATATAAAATCTTACGAGACTCACCACATCTTGATTAATGTAAATGTGGTCCATATAGGCTGTTTATGTCTTTTATCTTTCTTGTCTTGATTCTCAAACTTGTGATTTGAGTTTTGTCCATGTTTAGAATTCTTCTGCAATTAGCTGGTAGTTGTTCAAACTACTTGTATTCCTGTAACTCCGACTTACTGTAAGTACTATTAGCAATGACATATGCTAGCTGATTTCCTTCCCTGTATACATGCTGAACTTTGAAGCTGTTTTGTTCCACAATTTGTCTTGCTTCTTCCACTATGTCTAGTATCTCTCATGGTAATTTCCATTCCCTAAGTATCATTTTCATGATTCCTAGTGATATGTTTCTAGAATAACCTTCCTGTGCTTATTTTTTATACAGTAAATTAGCCCTCTTAGTAATGTTGTCACGTCAAATATTACTTTATATTGATATATTAAGTATTTTGAACACCCTGAACAACAACAATGAGGCATAGCTCAGTGGCAAAATTGTGTCCAATATGAAAACAATACCCAAGTTCGAATCACTGCATCTAAGTTTTGTATATTTTGTTTAATGTGGTCTTCTGTAAAATGGTTAATTAATGAAATACTTTGTTGTATATAGAGTGGTAGCTTAGTGGCAATAGTGTGAAGAAGTTTGCTTGCCAATGAGGTTCAATTCCCCATGGCCACATTTTTCTATGTTGGCTTTATTTTGGACACCCTTCACGAATTTTCTACCTACACCACTGCTCACCAATATATTTGTGATAGTTCCAGCACTTTTTATCATGAGTTTAGCATAAGGTTATGAATAATTCATTCCTAACCCTTTGCCTTCCTAGAAGGGGGGAGAAGACTCGAAGCACCCAAACTTTTCAACATGGTATTAGTGACGGCGAACATTATAACTATGTTCAAATCTTTCTATCTCCAAAACGAATCAGGCAACATGTGAGAAACATGCGAGCTGAAAACATTATTAAGTAATTAATTAAAAATATGTGGCGTTTAATCAGTCAAACATAATTTTAAATGGCGTTGTCACACACTTCAACATTTTCAAAGAAAACATAAAGTTTTAATTAGGAAGTACGAATTTAAATTTAAAAAAATTCATGAGAAAATAAACTAAAGATGTGGTCAACATATATACATAAAACTAGACATGGTCATTCAATAAAAGCCCTTTGTGAACCGACACTATTGGTGGAAAGTGAAAAAATTCAAATGTTAAGTTTTTCTCTACCTTTCACATTATATATATAATACTACTCTAAGTCTTTTATTTCACCAAATCCCCATTTCTCTCTTTCATTTGCTTTCTCTATTATTATTTTTTTCTCTTTCCCAATAGCCAACTCTCATGCTAAGATGGGGGAGGAGGAGGATGGGGGACATTCTTAGCATGAGAGTTGGTCATTGGAAGAGAGAAAAAATAATAATAGAGAAATCAAATGAAAGAGAAATGGGGAGTTAGTGAAATAAAAGACTTAGAGAAGGATTATATATATAGTGTAAAAGGTAGAAAAAAAATTAAGATTTGAATTTTCTCACTTCCCACCAATAGTGTTGGTTCAAAAAGGGATTTTATGGAATGACCATGTCACGACCCGAGAGCACCCCCTAGTCGTAACACAGCGTACTCGACCCCTAAGGTGTCTAATACAAGCCTCTTAGCATTCATAACATTAGATACATAGAAACAGTGCAGAATTTAAATTTTTTCTTTAATAAATCCAACATCAAAAGACATTTATAAAACAGCGGAATACTATGTCTCACATGGCCATCTTAGACAAACTTTAACAAGATAGGGTCACGGCCCTTACAATCGAAGTCTTAACAAAGTCTTAAACATAAAAACTAGAAACATAAAATCCTTGTCCTCGACATATGAGGACATGCCAAAAGAGGTCTTGAGACAACTCTAATCCAAAGCTTCCCTAAAGAAAGCAATCACTTACCGGAACCAAGTAAACCCATTAAGAAGTCATAGTATAGTTCCTATCATATTCATTATCTTATTTTTATTAGGGAATATTAGCCATAACCAACATAGACCATGTGAGCTAGATGGAATCCGGTGTCATATAACCCAACATCGAAAGAAGGCGTTCTTACTTGCCGATGGTAGAACTAATTATATTTAGCTTCTAAGTGGATCCACTAGAAAAGTCCTATGTTTGGCACATAGTTATGGGATAGGGAGATTGCTACTAGAAACCCAACCTATTGCATTAGCAGATGAGCTTCCATCTCATGACTTTACTATAGATGACCCAACCTATTGCATTAGTGGAGGGGCTTTTTCCTCATTGTCCATATCCACTCGGTACTAAGTATTATTTCCCAATTATAGATAATTAGTATGGAATTGTATCTACATGTGTGAAGGCATACTTTACCCTTCGTTCAATACAACTCACTAAAATAGCTCATAGATTCATTAAAGGTGAGAACTACCTTTCAACCTTAGAATCACATTAGTATGTGAGAATAACTATCACACCAAGATCATGTGTTCTCATGAGAATAGACTTTGAATCAACACAATAGGATCAACATGATTATGTACATATGCATAATAATGTGTAAAGGTGCATATGAGAACTAAACTTTCAATTAACACCATTGATACATAATAATCATGTTCATGCATGGAGTGTGTGTATGTGTGTAATTGTCCATGCAATGACACAAACAACAACATTATCATCCTAGACACTTCATTCATAATTACGTGTAAGGGTAAGGGAAAAATGGCCTTTCAACAATACCACAATATGCACAATGTTCATGTGACCTTCAACTTCCAAGTAAATCATGAGTTCACACACAATCTTGTCAACATGCACAAACCTTCACAATATGCCCTTCAAGGGTTATGGACCAACTCATTCCAACATATAGCAATAGCACAATAGATAAGGGAATACCATGATCCGACAACTCATCCATACATTAATCACATCATGATTGGCACTTTATACTTCAAGTATTCATCAACATGCACATAATATCATGATCAAGTCAATTCATGTTTAGAAGCATTGCCCTAAACCAATTCAAGTCTAGGTGATCTACTCTAAGGCATTACATTGAGAAATTCATCATTCTTGGAGGATCACATTTAAACCCTCAATTTTCCTCTTTTATGACATAACCCTAGAATCTTAGGTTAATCAAGAATACATGTAGAATTATACTAACATCAAGTAACTACATCATAACTAAATAAACACCTCCACCTTTCAAGTGGGTCAACATCTCTAACACAAGTCTACTACAACAATTCACCATAATTAGGCATAGATGATGATACAAGTCAACAATCTAAATCAATCTAGGCATAACTCCATCAACATTCATTCATAATCAACAAACCCACTTCATAACGCACAATTTAGGAATTGACAGAAATCATGGGTTCATAGAGTATTTTTACCTTAAATAATCAATTAAACATCAATATAATCATAGTTTATCATTTGAAAACGTTTGATGCAAGAATCCATGTGGTTGAGTAAAACTGAGAGTTTTGTGTAACTTGAAAACCTTGAAAACTTCTTTGAAATTGACTCTAGGGTGAAAACATAGACCTTGGCTTTCTCTTTCCACTTCCCACAACTCTCATCAACTTCCATCTTTTGAAAGTGTTAGCACTCTTCATCTTCCATCTTCTGAAATTGTTAGCTCTCTTCATCTTCCATCATCTGAAAGTATTGTTGCAGTTTAAGGTATTTCTTATCGCTTTGTTCTTCTTCTCTCTTCAATTTTCTTTGTGCTATGACAGTTGGATTTTTGTTTCTAATTAAAGGGAAAAATCAAAATGGGTCATTTCTAATAAGGGATTAACATGGCTGAAGATTTGACTTCTCCATTCAAATTTGCTTCTAACCAAATGGGTAAATCAAAATGAAAGTTCGTATTTTCAATGTTTTTCCCAATTTTTGGTCGTCAACAAAGGGAATAATCGAAATGGTATTTCTATTCATGCAATAGACAAATTCAGTTTCTTTGTTGATATTGAATTTGTAATTATGTTTATGTCATTTGGTTGATGTACATTTTTTAAACTATGAGTGTATCTTAGGATAGTTTTGAGCATTGATGACCTCTCTGAATTTAACCACTCTATTTGAGATCCCATTTCTTGGGTGGGAAGTCTCAAATTGGAAATAAAGATGTGAGTATGAAGATCTTGATGTTAGAATTTGTGATATATCCCTCCTCAATTGTTGCTGCACATGTTTTGTCACCCTTTGTAATGAATTTTGAGCGGTATGTTGTAGCTTGAGGTTAATCGTCATAAAAACTTTGACATCTTTTTGGGTTCAAAAAAATGCTTTAATCACGCACAAATGTGTGACTTTTAGCCTTTTCAATAAACGTTCTAACATGGACAAGTTATTGGTATCGAAATCTAATTAATGGAATGAGGTATTTATACAAAAACTACTCTTTTAATCTGATGATTTTTAGTCATAGTGACCTATTTGCTAATTCTCATAGTTGTCAATAACAACAACATGCCCAGTCAAATTCCACAAATAGAATATGGAGAGGATAAAGTGTAAGAAGGCCTTATCTCTACCTCATGAAAGTAGAGAAGTTGTTTCCAAAATTTTCATAGTTGTCCAATTTTCGTATAAGAAGCCTCTTGTAGAAGTAATTGAAGAGTTGCAGCAGGAAAAATTAGTGTTCCCACAAAATAGTATTTTGGCACGACAACGGATGAGGTCACCTACTTTTATTTCGAGTTCTTATGAATTCAACTCCTTTGCGATTAAAGACGTTTGATATACGTGACAATTAATACTTTTGGATCCTTGCTCACTTTTATAACTATACCTCGACTTAGCTAATGTGGCAGAAAACAATCAAGGTTTAGAGATAGAACAAGAAGTAAGATAAACTATGGGAAGGGTTGATTTTAGATTCTCTTGATTTTCAAGTCCTTCAGGTACAATCTCACATACTTTTTTCAGGTTCTTCAAATTTTGGCCCCTCTTTGTTCAAAAGGAGCCATAGTGTTTTGTTTAGTGTACTGATAATGGTTAGTAAAGATTATGGTGTTGTATATTGTATTTAGTGCATATTAGATTTGATCAGTTCTGTTACGTCTTGGCAAAATATAGGTAAGTAAACATTTATGTAGATGTACTAAGGTGAGGAATTGCAATCAGCTGCTTCCTGAGATGCAACTAGTAGAGAGATATACGGTGCATAAATAAGTTATAAAGCAAAAGGGCAAGTGCGACATTTTATTGTTGTTAGCATTGGTAGCCAAATACATGTGAATATGAGAAGAAAAGGTCAAATATGTGAGGATTATGAGATAAAAGCACATTCTTATATTCCTTAAAGCTAAAAGCAAAAAGCACTTGCTGATTTACAGGTTTCAAGAAGAAGCAAACTCAAAGCCTCTTTCCTATTCTTACTGTTGACAAATGTCTATTATAGTGTGTAACATCATAACCATTAAGAATAAGAGAAATGCAGTATATTGTTCATTTATGTTATTATTATATCTAGATTGGAAAAAAAATTATGCTACTTCTATCTCACTGTACGTCTCATTCCAAGGTACATTAACAATATGAGTTAGAAGGAGATGATCTACGTGGAAATAACAGACAACCGATTGAGTTCAATTCTCAAGTTAGTTATGTCTAAGATCTAAGGATTAGATAAGCAAGTTTGTTAGTCATTACTGGTGTTATCTTATTTTTCATGTATGGAAGGCCTAATTGTCTTAAGAATAACACCAGTATCTATAGTTATGTTGATATAGGTTCAGACAAACATTTATCTCCTTAATTGAGGGTTGGAGTAAGTACTTTGGCTAATTGTTACTACTTAAATATGATTTGTCATTTTTAGCCCCGTAGGTTGTAGTTAAATTCACCTTTATAAAGCACGGTAGCTAATGTTGTGATCTTTCATTGACTGTCTATATTTACTCTATTTTGGCATCTATCATTGATCAACCTTTGCACATAATCATCTTTTCCTTGCGTCAATCATATCAATATATGCAATTTTAGCTTCTTTTTTTTTTTGATGTGCTACTTTTGAACCGTTTTTTATTGTTCGCTGCTATCCTTCGTCATCAAATGATTATGCATAACATCCACAACTTGAAAATATAAAATGTTGGGTCCCGTGCTAGCAATGTAGCAAACTCGGTGGAGTTAGAAAGAGGATTTCAAGACCTTTCATTTGATATCTTATGGGCCACCTAGCTCATATTGTACTGAAAGTTATGGTCGTTTGAAGTTGACTCAAAACTCACAACTTCAGCATAACTTGCAATATTTTAGATTTTGCTATTTCCAATTTAGTTCTTTCTAATTTTAGCTCTTTCAAATACCAAGGTGTTACAAAAATAAACTCATATGAATAGAAAATTACTTTTAAGGCTCCAAACTTTAATACTTTATTAGATCATACAATGGACTACTTTATTAATAGCATATCTACATATAATATATTAATATGTGAGTGCACAAAATAGAAAATACAAACATTGTAATCTCCAATAGTCGATAATTATTGTGTTGAGCTATTTTTAATAGTACTCTAATAGTTGTTTGCATTGTTAATTGATTGCTTAAACTTGATCTCACCAACAGGGCTGGAGCTATGGATTGGACACCCTTCACCTAAAAATTACATGATATATATAGATCAAATATTACATTTTTTAAATCAAATTTGAGCTCATAGCTCCTTTATTCAATCATAAATATCAAAAATACTTGTCTGCCTGACCTAACTTTGAAAA
The DNA here is from genome assembly GCA_029582545.1 of Solanum lignicaule. NCBI lineage: Eukaryota > Viridiplantae > Streptophyta > Magnoliopsida > Solanales > Solanaceae > Solanum > Solanum lignicaule. The sequence goes on from JAJOOF010000906.1 coordinate 26,393, forward strand.
GGAAAGTTAGCCCAAATACATCAATACCCTTTTTATTTCTCACCCTATTTTTAACACTTTCCCTAACATTTGTTTCCAAATCCTCCTCTTTCATATTCTTCTCCGCGGCACCTTCATGATTCTCCTTTGTCTTTTTTAGATCATCAGCATTCAACCGTGGTGGTGTACCACTACACATCTTCAACAGCTTCAATAAGTACTGCTCCTCCTTATCTTCCTCCTCCTTTGTATTTCTAATCTCTCCTTTATCTTGGTTTAGTATGTTCTAATTTCTGGGTATAACACCGTTGCTAGCTATGGATCCAAATATGTTGCTCTACGTTCTTCATCTCTATGACAATGGACGATGTGCTTTGGATGGATAGTCCTCGACTTTTGCCGATTTCCTCTTTTCTAAGCAGGTAGCTCTTTATTTCTCACCGATTTTAGCACTAGTATTGGCAAAAAATTGAGGTGTACATATAAAATCTTGTGAGACTCACCACATCTTGATTAATGTAATTGTGGTCCATACAGGCTGTTTTTGTCTTTTATCTTTCTTGTCTTGATTCTCAAACTTGTGATTTGTCCTTTGTCCATGTTTAGAATTCTTCTGCAATTAGCTGGTAGTTGTTCAAACTGCTTTTATTCATGTACCTCCGACTTACTGTAAGCACTATTAGCAATGACATCTACTAGCTGATTTCCTTCCCTGTATACATGCTGAACTTTGAAGCTGTTTTGTTCCACAATTTGTCTTGCTTCTTCCACTATGTCTAGTATCCCCATGGTATTTTCCATTGCCTAAGTATCATTTTCATGATTCCTAGTGCTCTGTTTCTAGAATAACCTTCCTGAGCTTGTTTTTTACATAGTAAATTAGCCCTCTTAGTACTACTGTCACATCAAATATTACTTTATATTGATATATTAAGCATTTTGAAAACCCTAAACAACAACAATGAGTCGTAGCTCAATGGAAAAAGTGTGTCCAATAAGTACACAATACCCATGTTCGAATCACTGCATCTATGTTTTGTGTATTTTGTTAATGTGGTCTGTTGTAAAACGGTTAATTAAATGAAAAATGAAATACTTTGTTGTATATAGAGTGGTAGCTTAGTGGAAATAGTGTGAAGAAGTTAGTTTACCATTGAGGTTCAATTCCCATGGCCATATGGTTTTTCTATGTTGGCTTTATTTTGGACACCCTTCACGAATTTTCTGCCTACGCCACTGCTCACCAATATATTTGTGCTTATTCCAGTACTTTTTATCATGAGTTTAGCTTAAGATTATAAATAATTCACTCCTAACCCTTTGCCTTCCTACAAGGGGGGAAAAGACTCTAAGCACCCAAACTTTTCAACATGGTATTAGAGATGGGGAACATTATAACTATGTTGAAATCTTTCTCTCTCCAAAACAAATCAGGCCACATGTAAGAAAAGTGCAAGTTAAAAAATTATTAAGTAACTAATTAAAAAGATGTGCTATTTAATCAGTCAAACATAACTTTAAATGACATTGTCACATGCTACAACATTTTCAAAGAAAACATAAAGTTTTAATTAGGAAGAAAGAATTTAAATTAAACAAATCTCATGAAAAAATAAATTAAATATGTGGTCAACATATATACATAAAACTAGATATGGCCATTCCATAAAAGCCCTTTGTGAACCAACACTATTGGTGGAAAGTGAAAAAATTCAAATGTTAAGTTTTTCTCTACCTTTCACACTATATATATAATCCTTCTCTAAGTCTTTTATTTCACTAAATCCCCATTTCTCTCTTTCACTTGCTTTCATAGCGGCATCTTTAAAAAGAATAGGCCAAAAGAAACCAGATTGCAATACCTTATGTGCAGTTCGCTCGCCCCCGTGGTATCCACCGTATGGAGAAGAGTGACAACTCTCCAACACTTGTGTCGCCTCCTGTTCAGCTATACACCTTCTCATCATCTGATCATGTCCCTGCTTTAATAAGAAAGGCTCATCCCATATATAGAAGCATGAATCATACTTCAGCCTCTACTTTTGATGTGTTGAGGCCCCAGGTGGAAATAAACCACTCACCAGAAAGTTAACAATGTCAGCATACCAAGGCACTTGAGTAAGGTCCAAGGCAAGCAATTGTTCATCAGGAAACTCTTTGCGAATTTGCCCCTCATTCTGCACATGAGATGAATCCTCCAATCTGGACAGATGATCAACTATCTGGTTCTCAGTTCCCTTCCTATCTCTTATCTCTAGATCAAACTGTTGTAATAGCAGAATCCACCTAATCAGCCTCACCTTGGCATCCTTCTTATTAAACAAGTACTGGATTGCAGCATGATCAGTGTAGACTATAACTTTGGTTCCCACCAAGTATGATCTGAACTTATCAAATGCAAACACTAATGTCAGCATCTCTTTCTCAGTAACATTATAATTTGATTAGGCTGCATCAAGTGTCTTGCTGGCATAGTAGATGGAATGAAACATCTTATCTTTTCGCTGCCCAAGCACTACCCCAACCGCTATATTACTGGCATCACACATAAGCTCAATGGAAGCTCCTAGTTTGGAGCAATCAGAATAGAAGCTTCTATTAACTTCTTCTTTAGCAACTCAAATGCCTGCAAATACTTCTCATCAAAGACAAACTTCATCTCTTTCTCTAACAAGCTGCACATAGGTCTTGCAATCTTAGAGAAGTCCTTGATGAACCTCCTATAGAACCCAGCATGGCATAGAAAGCTTCTAACTCCCTTTACTGTGATGGGGGTGGCAACTTCTCAATAACCTCCATTTTGGCTTTGTCAACTTCCAGCCCATTCTTGGAGATTTTGTGCCCCAACACAATTCCCTCTCGAACTAGAAAATGACACTTCTCCCTGTTCAACACCAGATTTGTTTCCTCACACCTAGAAAGAACCCTGTCAAGATTAGTCAAACAAAGTTCAAAAGACTCACCAAACACCGAGAAGTCGTCCATGAACACTTCAACAAAATCTTCAACCATATCATGGAAGATTGCCATCATGCATCTCTGAAATGTCACTGGTGCACTGCATAAGCCGAATGGCATGCGCTTGAACGCATATGTGTCATACGGACAAGTGAAGGTAGTCTTCTCCTGGTCCTCTGGTGCAATAACAATCTGATTGTACCTTGAGTAGCCATCAAGGAAGCAGTAGTATTCCTGACCCGCCAATATATCCAACATCTGATCAATAAAAGGTACCGGATAATGGTCCTTCCTAGTGGCGTCATTTAACTTCATGTAGTCCATGCAAATGCACCACCCTGTCACTGTTCTTGTGGGATTAACTCATTCTTCTCATTAGTTACCACAGTCATTCCACACTTCTTGGGCATACACTGTACTGGACTCACCCATTTACTATCTGATATGGGGTACACAATCCCTGCATCTAACCACTTGATCACCTCTTTTCTCACCACATCCTTCATCACTGGATTCAGTCTTCGTTGATGCTGTGCACTCAGCAAATGCCCATCCTCTATGTAAATTTTATGCATTTACAACGCGGGACTAATTCCATGGATGTCGGACATTTGACAACCCAAACTGCTTTTCTCTTCTTTAAAATGATTAGAGTTGCTTCCACCTGTGCATCAAACAATGTTGCAGACAAAATAACCAGTAAAGTTTTATCTTCACCCAAAAATGCATACCTGAGGTGGGTTGGCTATGCTTTTAACTCCAATTGGGGTGCTTCTTCAATAGAGGGCTTGGGTGGAGGACCCAACACCCTATTTAAAGGCTCCCAATGATCTCCAGATGTACCTACAGGTGCCACATCAAGACATTGCACCATTTTCTATGCCTCAGCATCCCCATAGATATCATCTCCTACCAACACTCACTCTACAGAGTCCTTATATGAAATGTATCGAGCCTCCGCCTCAAGATCTATCACAGTTATGGTAAACAACTCCTCATAAACAGTTGGTAGCTTTAATGCCTTGTACACGTCGAACACCTCCACTTTATCATGTGTCCTCATAGTAAGTTGCCCAGCTGCTACATCTATCATAGCCCGCCCAATAGCCAAGAAAGGTCTTCGTAAGATGAATGGGACCTCAGGATCTGGCTCAAAATTTAGCACAACAAAGTCTACAGGGAATATCAATTATCCCACTTGCACTAACACATCCTCTACAACGCCCTCAGGCCTAGCAACAGATCTATCAGCCAACTGTAAGATGATGGTCGTAGGTTTCGGACTACCCAACCCCAACTTTTTGTACAATGAAGTTGGCATCAAATTGATACTAGCCCCTAGATCACACAATCCTCGCGCATGAATGCTCTGCCCTATAGTGATCTAAACCGTAAAGCTACCTGGATCTTTTAATTCAGTGGGCAACTTATTTTGGATTTTGGAATTGCACTCTTTAGTAAGTGCAACAGTCTCATATTCAGTCAGCCTCCTTTTGTTCACCATAATCTCCTTCACATAATTGGCATACCTGGGTATACCCTACAAAACATCTACCAATGGCAAGTTAATGTGAACTTGTTTCAAAAGAGAGAGAAACTTACCAAAACATTCATCCTTCTTCTTTTTCTTGAACTTTTGAGGAAATAGAGGAGGTGGTTTCATTATTGGTTGAACTCGTTCTTCTTATGCAACAACCTCACTCTCTTTATTCACAAATTCTGTATTTCTTTTCTTTGGATCCAACTCTTCCAATTTTAAACCACTACGAGTACCTACCACATTTACCTGTTTAGGATTTGGATAAGTGTTTCCCGGTAAACCTCCTTGCGGTCATGAGTTATGGGCACTAGCAAACTGCCTGAATTGCTTCTCCAGATTCTGCGTAGCCAACTGATTATTTCTCACATTACCAGCTAACTGGGCTTGATCAGCTATGATCTTTTTCAGCATCTCCTCCATGCTCATGTTACCAGACTGCTTATTTGGCTGCTCCCATTGAGCCTGTGGTTGGTACCCTTGTGTATTTCCTTGGGGTCTATACTGATTCTGGCCTTGATCCTGATTTTGATTTCCACCCCAAGAAAAGTTTGGACAGTTGCGCCAACTCGGGTTGTAAGAGTTTCCATAATTCTGTTGGCCTCCTCATCGTCGTGCATTACCTACAAAATTAACAAAATCCGGGTTCGCACCACATATGTAACACCCCGTATTCGAAACAGACCAAAAATGTAGATTTTTAGAAGTTGCAGGTGCGACTTACGGTCACCATCCACGGACCGTAGGTCAGACCACGGCCCGTGCTGGTGGTCCGTGGTTCACCACTGCAACCCCTCCCCAAACCA